>NW_019060064.1:308112-319267 GCF_000696155.1 Zootermopsis nevadensis
GTCGTACAACTATGTCCTATACAGTTCATTATTTAAGATCAAATGTCACTTTCCGCGGCTATGCAAATTACGCCACTTCAAAACTCCAGGCGTTGTAACAGAGTTTAATTAACACTTTTTTCAAAGAAAGAGCGTAAACTTGAAATTCCCTGAGCTAATTCACGCAAATTATATATTTATCAAAAGGTCACTCGAGAATTACTTACGAACATAAGTTTCTAAGCACAGCTTCGCCTTAATTAAAAAATATAGGGTTTACTTGTTACTTATAAAAGAAAATAATAGCGTTTTTAATTGCTATAACTTCTTATCAAGAAATAAACTTCATCCAGCACAATTCACTTTCTTATTCCCTTTTTTGTAGATTAACGGTATGGAGTTGTGAAATATTTTGATCGAAATAAAATGATACTTCTTCATAGCTGAGTTAATTTTTCGAAGCCATAGACTGCCTAAATACCATTAAATTCAGTTCCTAAATCAAAGAAGCCAAACACGTCTCGAAAACAATGAACAGTTGGTTTACGTTGTTTCGATTAATAATCTGTGCAGAGTTACTGATGGTTGAAACAGGCGGTACATATAGTTACCCTGATTCTTAAATGGTTAGATGTTCTAGAATTTCAGTGTCGTATCACACTGACATGACTTCAAATTAGGTTTACTGAGCGTGATAACGCAAAAGATACTTGGAATCCAGAATACTGATATTTCTCCCTTTGGGTCTAATTGATCAGATTTTGAACACTGTATTCAGATCGTATTCTGATTTACAATTTATCGCCGTCCTTAGTATAGAAGTTAAGCATAGAAGCGATAACTGAACCACGGCTCTTTACTCGTACGATCAGGAGAACGTATCTTACTACAGAAAGTCCTAAAACAGGATCTGTCAACACGAGTTAATTAACCTGTACACAGGACGCGCCTCAGGCTACGTTTTCATACAATACACCACGTCACAGAACGTACCTCCAGAGTGTCTCATACCACAGACGACGGCACAGAGACTAATCAGCACGAGCACAGTCTGTAATTATACGACGGTCGCGGTTTGAAATTGGGAATCACTGCTCGTCCTTTACCCCCTATCCCCCTGCTTTACTTGTTCTCCTAGTGCACAATTCCAAAACCTTAAATACCCGGCCATCTATAATTTTCTAGTAACAACTTTCTTCGATGTTCCTATATGTATGTTTAAAACAGTGTAAAATTGTATCCGGCAGATCACATAACCATACATTAGAAAACTAAATAAAATTAACGCGTTTGGTGCAACCGATAGATCTGTTTCTTATTAATGTTACCACCAACGTCTCAGGAAAAAAGTTGGCTTCCGTTACCCCACAACGAAGCCCGTACGGAGTTCGGAGATGTAGTTGCTTCTGTTAGTCTTTTCTTATTTCAGAGCGGTAAATTTCAAGGGTTAATAACCTTCTCTGGTAGCAGGCCCTCTCTCTCTCTCTAAAACGAATTTCACGGCTGGATTCTTCATTGATTTCCTCAGTTCTGCAGATGAATCTGATACAGAACCATAAAATACACTTCGAAGTCCTTTTTCTCCGTTCCTCCATTCCACTTTTCGCGTAATCCAGCAACAATTCTTCATTAAAGCGTTAATCGAATTTAATCCCTTTCTTATACTTTTATTTTCTTCATCAGCATAATCATCATCGTCTTATCTTCTCAAACCTTTGGTGCTAATTGGCACATTCATCGCCCTGATGACGGAGGCAGTATGACCTCTGAAACATTGGTTAACATCGACCAGACTACACAGCGCAACAACCCAGAAGACAGAAATCTTCATACTCATCGCCCTGATGTCGGAGGCAGTATGACCTCTGAAACGTTGGCTAACATCGACCAGACTACACAGCGCAACAACCCAGAAGACAGAAATCTTCTTATGGGCATATTTTCAGAAGCCACGGGGACAAAGTTTCACTCCGGCTTATAAGCCGATGCCATGTAAAATTGTACAAATCAATTCAGTTCACTGATGATGATGATGACGACGACGATGAATAATAATAATAATAATAACTTAATAATGACAATAATGCCAACCAGGGAGCTGATGGCATTGCCGGCGATTATGGTAATGACGAAAATGACGATCATAAATGACATGTAATCTGTCTGGTTTCTACGTGCTACATGACGCGTTTTCCTTTATTCTGTCACTCGCAGAGTCCTGCACTGAAAAGCAGCAAGATTACACAGCGTCTAGTTTTGCTAGTTGGATATACTTAACCATGAATGTTACCATTCCTTATAAACTGTATGAAATGGACGTTTCTATTCATTGTACATGAGCTTCAGTATCGACAAGCTGCCTGTCATATCAGTGAATGGACTGATTGACTAATAATACAGGATATATGCGCTGTAAGAGGCATAAACGAGAAAGAGATATTTTTTTTCTGGAAACTGGAGAGGAAGCTTCAAGAAATCTTGCCACATAAAGAAGGTGTGATGTTGTGAAAGCCTCTTGCAGAAAGTAAAGTTTCTTTTCAGGATATTCTGACACTATGTGATGAGATACTTTAAACCATGAGAGATTCGTAACAGCCTGAGTGGCATATTCATAGATTAGTGGGAACTTTAAAAGTGTGTATACGAATTCATTTCTACTCGCTTTAAGGGGAAGATACAAATATTAAAAAATATGTTATAATAATCAATGTTCACTTCATAAAATTATAATGCGTTACTGAAGGTTCAGACCCATAAACTCAGTGCGTGAATACTGGCTGACTGGGTCACTGATTTAGTGACTAACTGACCGGCTATCTGGCAGTCTGACCGACCGACAAACTGCCTAAATGACACTGTAGTTGTAACACTGTTGTACAATGCTTTAATAGTAAAACCCGTTGAAAAGCAAATAACTGGAAGTGAGAAAAGGGCATTTTTGATAAATTTAGACAGATTTTAGAGGAACGTGTTTCGAGAATGAAGGACTTATGGAAATGGTTCTTTCACGGTCGAAGCCTACATTGGGGTTTGGTGTTACCGGAATTGATATTTTAGGTTTTACTATCAGTTTGCTGACAGTGCAATGAATACTCACCGACATTAGAACTTTTGCTGCCCGTCGGGAGAAGTGGACAGTCTCTTCATTCCATCTGACCTCAACTACAGTCCTGAAAGAAATGACGCTCATTAGTGACTTGTATGCTTAGCGCCTACTGCCCGCCAAACACTCGATATTTATGAGATACATTAGCCCTTACGAAAGTTCGACTGTGATCTTTTGGGCTGTGACGTCGTGCTGCCCGAGACGTTTGTAACCGCTCGTAACCACAAGACCAAGGTCGGAAAATTCATCGCCGTAAGAACCTCAGATCTCTCATCTTTTAACAGCATTTCTCCGGGATCTGACATTGAACTCAAAACAAGCTTCAACCTTTCTCTACATCTCTGTGCTTCTCGCCGTTTGAGCTCACATTTGAACCAAATCATGAAGAAAATAACAAACTCGGCGACAACTTTTCCATGTATGCATACATTTAGTACTGGTCTATTACACATTTCAGTCGATAAATATCCCCGTATTTTAAACATGCAACTGAATCATGCCGTGTGAAGCGCGTGGCAAGGCTTGTCCTCAGATTGAGGATGAAGGACAAATCCTCCAGGTATGGAGGGTAACCGCGAATAAGCAGTTGCGGGCAGCTTACAAGGGTAGTTCTCCAGCTTTGTGAGGTTGGGCGGGGGTATAACGTCCCCCACTGTAACTAAACAGTATGTTACGAAATACTACACAGGACCTCAGATTTGGGCAGGCTATTTGGAACGTCATAAACAACGGAAAAGGCTGAAATCATGAGCGTTTAACTTGTTAATTGTCAGTGAGGTAACATTACACATTACCACAACTTCTACTACTGTTTTATTAATTGACCACTGCAAAGTACCTGAGACTATAGACAAACCTTATTAAAATGAGTCACTTAATGACTATGAATAATAACAAATATAAACACAATATTGAAAAATCTGTCAAAACAAAGGCCTGCAGATTTGGGGGCGATTTCCGAAGGCACTGTATAAATTTAAACCGAATGTTGGACTATACCCGGGACGTTCGAAAAGAACACAATGAATAGTTTTAATCAGTGACGATGTTGATAAATCCTTAAGTTAGACACCTTACTTAAAACTAAATTAGAATCAATACTATTAAGCTATTTCAGCCATAATTACTAGTGGCATTAGAATTAACTTTTTTTATACCGTTTTTAATCGTATCAACACGATTTTTAAATTATCAAGCGCTAAGAAATACGCTATGATGAACACGTATAATGCATTAGTTTTACAGAGACTTTTATTTTGGAACTCAAACTTGACAACGAATGCGTGGACAAAACCCGTTAACTGCCGCTGAGATGAAATTCATGACAGTGTTGTACACTTAGATGAAGTATAAAAGAAACGAAATCTTATTAACAGAAGTAGAAACAAAATATAGTCCTTTACTGCAACATAAAACCAAATTTATTCAATGTGTTGACAGAATGACTTCCTGACCATTAGCAAATTGCAAACCACACTTACTAATAAACAGAGGACGACCTTCCAAAGCAACTAATAGAAAATTATTGCAAATTCTCCTAACGACATTAGAAAGCAGGTCCACACGTTCAAACAGAGGAGTAAATGGTAAGGGTGTGTGGTAAGAACTTTGGCTAGAAACAGTGGTGACTGTAATTAATAAAGGTTGGAGTGCGTTTGTGATGTGACTACGCGCTGTAAATACGCATTTGCTGTGTTGAAATGTGTGCATTAGTAAACGACATTCCTCCACCCAATAACAACGAAGAATTTCTCGAGCGGGACCACTTGTGCGCAACACTCGATTCAACTTAGCAACAGCGACCGAAGGAGAATTACGGGTTCAGAAGGGATGACAAAACCAAACAACAAATACATTCAGTTGAAAAGTTCTATCTTCTACATTAAATGCACACATGCGAAGAAATCTTAAAATATACTTGCCGCTTGATGAAATGCCAAGATCTATACAGATCGTAAGCGAGATTGACCAGCAATACGGTGATACCCGTCTCCTTCGCCAGCATGGATAGGCCGCCCAGCAGCGCACTCAGCCAGACAGATAAAGACCCGGGTCCTCCGTTGTTTCTGAAACAATCACCAATTAGAACACATTCAAATTTGTTTCAAGATACAGAAGAAAACACAAGCGAATTTTGTGTCTGCTACAACAGCAATTTATACATATATTGTTGGATATGGCATACAACGAAGAGCAGAATTCGTCTTGAATAGTTAGTAATTGCTCATCTCTTTAAGAAATTCCCGAAGGTTAATTAAAGTGATCTATAAAACCCGTCACTGGTCCACATCCCTAACCAGTTAACTCCTATGCACAGTTTCACGCCAGATTATTCAAGAAGAAGTTTGAATTTATCAGTTCAATGGCAAAGTACCAGCAGTGGTACTGCAGCGTAATTTCAAAATTTTCAGAATTTTCAATATTTTCAAAAATTCTAATAATTTGAATTTTTTAATTTTCGGTATTAGGTTACGTTATGTTAATTTAGATTATTCTAGGTTAATGAATAATTACTGCCAGAGAACTATAGTGCGTGCAGTGTGACCTAATATCTTCAGCTGATCCTCTATAATTCTTTTACTCGTTAGTGGAAGAAATTAAAGACAGTAATAATTACAGATATAAGACTCAGTATGCTATACTTGCATTCAGATATGTGTTCAATACGTAACACGTTTAGCTTACGACTTATTAAAACCGATGACTTCAGGCAATTTGTGATCTTCACGTCTTCAACCATGAAATCAATATACTTACTACATCCTTCAAGAAACAATCATTGCCACTTTATCTGATTATAATATTTCCTGGTGGCGTAAATAAATAACATTACTCATAATTATTCAATTAACTTCTTTACGAAACTCACATATATCATTTCTGATGATAATAAATCTGACAGAATGGAAGAAGTAACCCATCTGCAATGTTCTAATTCTAATTGCATATAAACGTATTTAACTCGCTAAACTGGAAAACTTTCTCACGTCAAGACCGAGGAATATCAGCAGAGTTATGTCTCGCCAGAATATGTAGAGCTCATCTTACGTGCAGTTAATCATGCTTGAATACTTCCCTCAGTTTATCCATTAGCCTTTGCATAATCGTATTAGAAACAAACTTTCAACTTTACCAGTCTCATTAGTCGTTAATCTTCGAAGTTTGACTTCATATTTTTCTCTTCGGAAGAAGTTCATAATGTAGCAAAAATGCCAATTATTTCAGTTATTCCTACTCGTAACATGACATCCAAAAATTCGACCCTTCACGGTCTATTTTACCAAAGAATTTAACAATTAGTAAAATCCCGTTTGTTTCAAACTGTAACCTAGTTACCCTTAGAACATTTTGCGTAACAGCAATAAGAAGCATAGTAAGGAAATGAGCACGTATCAGAAATGAACCCTGGTGCCTTTTCAAGCCATATTAAATTTCGTCTTTAACGAAGTTGCGAAACGTACACTTCAACGTATTTAATAGACAAGATGACAGCTTCTACGTCTGCATTGCCTTTTACTAACAGAGGGGTAATTTACCCTTAGATGCGCACGCCTACCGAGGAAATAAAAATTATACCTAAGGTCACTTCAGTGAATGCGATGCATTAATTTACAACGTCTGTGAGTGTATGTAAGTATGTGAATATAGTATTTATACACAATTAAAGCTCATTGATATTCATTAAGACTTCGTTAACTTAAGTTATTCTGACGTCATACCTAGTACCACAGTCAATTTACATCCCTCTAAGGGCTTTATAACAAGAGAGAAGCTGAAGGCCACGGGTCGTGTTTCATAGTGGAAGTTACCTAACCTGTAAAATTAAATTTAAATACAAGTAATTACTGGTACAGTGTTTCACATGGTTATCAGAAAATTGTGTGTAAATATTAAATAAAAGGGTTGAAGATAGGTTCCAGCTACAGTTACAGGCAGCGTATTGAGTGACGTCACAATATGATTCCACGTAAGAGCATCCAGCATCACACACAGCTACACATTTGGCCAGTAAACTGTCAGTCGAGTTTCATAATTTTAATTTTTTGTTAAAAATAGAAACAACGAATGAAATCTCGCATTTGTTTTAATTACGTTAAGATGTCAAAGTGTTGTACAGCGAAGTCTTTTTCTCTTTGTGAGTGCTGACTCAGATGTTAAGTGTCAAGACATTCCTTGCATCAAGACTTTATCCATAACGCGAAGTCAGCTTCATTTTTGCGCTCTCCAGAAAATTGTGTATATAGTGAGATGGCTGTCTCCTAATTAAACGTTCTATTCGAATTTTCCCTTAACAAACTGAGGAATTCTACGAGAAACCTTATCTTATATCTTGTATAACTTATTACATTGAAACAGCGTAGTCAGGTAACCTAAGAATCTTAAGATGGCTGTCTTCTGACTCACCGCCGTTAAAACCGCAAATCCTAACCTAAGAATCTATTAACACTAGTTATGACCTAGTTTCACTCAGATAATTTTCTAGTAACATTAGAATATGGAAGAAGAAGGGCATATTTCAGACACATTTGGATACTGATGCCTTTTTAAACCGTATCAAATTTGAAGATTTTTGTATTCTGGTTTGTTGAGCTGTGTAGTCTGGTCGATGTTTACCAACGTTTCAGGGATCATACTGTCTCCGTCATCAAGGCGGAATCGCTGTGAAAACCTCAAATCATACGTATCAAATTTCTTCTTCAATCAAGTTCTAAAAAAACTGCATTTAATTTCCTAAACAGAAAACACAAAGAAAATAAAAACAGCCCTGCATGAGTTTTCCACCACCCAACGTTGAAGTGCGTCATCAGTTGGCCAACCTTACGGAAAAGACGTTTGAATTTTCCGCCTGAACCCGAGCTCAATAAATGCTTAGACAGGAATAACGATTTCCAAGTTTATATCCGACCGACTGTAAAGAAAATGGTCGCAGTGACACACCAATAATGGAAGAATGTTTATGAATGAGGCACGGAGAAATAATCGCTAGTGACCTATTTTAATGGATTATCCCAGCATCTGGCTGTAGAGATAGACGAAAACTGCGATACATCTCAGTCACATAGTCAGTCCTAATCGGAATCAGAGAGCATACTTCCCGAATTACACACTCATTGCCGTTTTAACAACCCCCTTATGCACCAATTCGACGATACTTAGTGAAGATGTGCAACATAACCACAGATACTAATTTGCGAACGAAAACATCATTCTTCAAGAACAGTGTATTTGGACTCTGGCTACGTAATTATGTACTTATTCAGTCAGAGTCTCATTTAGGTGACAATTTGTTCCTTCAAACACCTGAAATTTACAGAATGATGCAGTAATTCTCTAAAAGACAGAAGTTAGTTATAAGGTAAAATTTACTTTACAGGTTTCCAGCTAATGGAACACGTTCTTTGCAGTCTTAGAACTTCCCCCCACTTCCTAGAGAGCCTCATTCTAAGATTAAATCTCCATTGGAACACTGGCGGAGGTATATATGTTCTGTACTTAATTCAATTTTATCGTGGTCTCCAGGTGGAGGAACGTGTCCTATTCTATTACCAGAATTGGAAGAACTAACAGAAGTAAAACCAATCGTCCCCTGATGGTGATTGATAACATCTTACAGCGACCCCTCTTTCTCTTTGGAGGAATTAGGTTAAAAAGACATTTGATCGAGAGCAATAATAATATTCATTTCAAAGATCGATTTCATTCGCAACACGTGAGTGACAAAATTTTAACTTATGCTTTCGCGTACGCCCACACATTAATGCAGATTAAAAGTTGTAAAACACTCCTCTCTTAATTTCTTGGTTAACGATAAAACCATCTAGAAGCTTTCTAGGGTACGCGTTCGCACTTGTGAAGATGTATTCTAGGCTGAGACACCATGCAATCTTGCGGGTGCTTAACATTTGTTCGGAAGCACTTACTGTCTACATCTGTATGGTAGATATAACTAAGTTAAGATAGAGAAAGACTCGTTTATAATAATAATAACAATAATAATAATAATTTATTACATTCCATGGATCCATAAGATAGTCAGATGACAATAGGATGTGGAAAAAGTTACGTAGGCAGGACGAGACAACCCCAATCAACGATATTTAGATTCTTCACCATAGGTTTTTAGTGTATCATGTTGAACACGACGATAAATAGTATTTGAGGTTTTCACGGTGGTGAGTCCAAAGATGAGTAAGCTGACTTACTCATCGCCCTAATGATGGAGTCAGCGATGATCTCTGAAACGTTGCGAAACTTCTACCAGACTATACGGCGCTACAACCCAGAAGACAGCCATCTTAAACAAGAAATGAAGGTGACGGCCTTCTGGGTTATCATGTAGTCTCGTAGAATTTCACCGATGTTTCAGCGGTGCATACTGTCTCCATCATCAGGGCGATAAGTGCAGTAGGCGCCTCGGCAGCGTCAGTGGACAACGAGAATACATAGTACGATAACCCAGAAGGCTATCACGTTCATACTCTCCTCCCTGAGAACCTGAAATCTCACTAAGACGAAAAGTGCTAGGTCCATAATTCAAATTGTGGGTGCATACGGCACAGCGGTCCAAACAATCGAGAAGCAAGAAGCTGGAAACATAAATTCCTGTCGGCGTTGTAAGTCCTGATGAACGTTTAAATCCAGCACGGAATTCACATGTTTGCAGGGGATGATAATCTAAGCTTTAATGCTGATGTGCTTGCGGGGGAAAGGGGTGATGTTAGTTTGGTGTTCAAGTTCCGGGGATTTACCCCCGTGAAATATTGCTGACTATGGCGGTATGGTGTAGTGAGAAACACTGTAGTAGAAGTATGAGCTGGTGGAAGTAAAGATGGTGGCGGTAGTCATATATGAACTGCATAGACCACAGTCAGGTCAGGTTGTTTATTTACGAGTGAGGGTGTGAGGGGGGGGGAACATTGGGGATGCGTTTAGAATGCATAACCTCCCACCGTCCCCAAGTACATACTACAGCATTCTCATGGAATAACAGGGTGGTTGTTCATGGCTACAGCACTGAATGATTAAGTATAACTGCGTGGTAAAAGTTATTAAAAGCTTCTACGTCAGCCACTTCCCTACCTCAAATAAACTTCTCTCTACCTCTTCTTTCTATAATCTTGCTTTCTCTCTCGGGTAGGCAGTGTTCTCGTTTTCAAACAGAAAAATTATCTTCGTGGTTACGCAAACTTTCATTCATAAACCACGTGACCATACCTGCAAATGAAAATACCACTCTTACTCCCGCGTTTGAGGCATTGTAACTCGGTTCCTGTTTTACCTTCCGGAATTACACACAAGATTTCTGTTTTTCAATAAATGTTAAGAAATGCGATATCACCGAAATAGACGCCACAAGTGCCTCTTAAAATAAATATTTTCTCTCGTATTTCTCCCCAATGACGACTTCTACTAGCGTAAAACGTTTAAGAAGAAAGGTAAAATGAATTTTAACCGCATCTATCAAAATAATATTATGGTATAAACTGAATTTGTGTAATATAATCTCGTAAAAACAACAAGGAAACTTGTTCGGTAATGTATTGTTTCTAAAATTATTCGTATCTGACATCACGTTTACCGCAGCACGATTAAATAACTTTAAATTACAGAGGGTTACAGTATATTAAAAGAAACAAACTATACCTTGTCGTTCATTTCATTACTGCGATGTACAAAGTAGTCACAATTCAGCACACTTGCTTTGTTAGTAATCAACACTACGAAAAACCACATTCTTCACTGTGGGTAAAGAGTATACCAATGAAAGTAATAAATATCGTTCTTGCACCATATCCAAGAAGGTTCATACTCATAGGCCTAACGCCTAAACCAACTATTACGCCTGATCGGGAGTCAGTCCTATGCACCTCCGACGAACAATCATCGATCTATAACTCGATCTTTTAAACAAGCTGAAGATATCACTGGTCCTTATTACGCACAGCGCCATGAAGACATATCGGGAGTCGAGGCAGAGCTCCAATCATTTGTTACCTCGGCACTGGATGGAGGGGATGATCATCGACAAAAGAACAGGTAATCTTTGGATAGGAGACTGGAAGGATGAGT
>NW_019060064.1:321304-342373 GCF_000696155.1 Zootermopsis nevadensis
GGAAGCAGCAGGATTGTTCCTTCCCTTTCAATAACTGAATTCACTAAAGCAGAGATCCCATCTGCTGTTCAACAGTACACTCCGTGCTGCGAAGAATGAGACACTGCAAGCTGAGCGCAATTCGTTTATAAGTCGGATACACGACACAATGATTCTCTAAATATCTGCGACAATAGTTGGTCCTTTTAAAAACAAATTACTTTAGACATTATTCGTTGTCTAATGGATCTTAAAGAAATGGTAGGGTAGGATGGTGTAGAGTAGATTCATCTGGCTTAGGTTAGAGTAGTGGTACGAGTACCCCCGGGGGTACGCGAAGATATCTTAGGGGGTACGTGAAATTTAAAAAAAATATATATTATTTTATGATAAACATTGAATAATCAGTGATGTAATTTATTTAATTTATTTTAGATGTAGATTGTATACTATGTATAACTTGAATTATACACCAACAACTTTGGGGGTATAAAGTTGAAGAGAAATTATATCTGGGGGTACGCGAACAAAAAAGGTTGAATACCACTGGGTTAGAGAATGCTAGTAGTGATTTCTTGTGAACACTATAACGAACTTTTGGTTTCTATAAAAGGCGAGGAATACTTTTGCTCTGCGAACCTCCGCGTTTCTCGAGACGGGTTCTGCTTCTCGGGGGGTCATGGTCTGAGATGTATTCAGGGTGCACATGTCCAAAATAGGGCGTGTTAGAGGAAAAATAACAGTGACTCACTAAACGTCGCTTCTACACGACAACGCTTTGCTTTGTGTCCATGGCATGAATCTTTCTATGTTCATTCCCAAATAATTGAAGGTTAAGTTCAAGTGAATTTACATGTTAATTGAAATATATACATAATATTGAAATTAATTTATTTTTAAAACAATACATAAGATTAGGTGATTATATCAAGAATAAAAATACTTTAGAAAATTAAAAATCAATCAAATACTGTACTCGTATATAAGTGATTGTATAAGCTTGATTACTCATGACATGACATGGTTTATTACATAGATCTGTTTCGTGGTTATTTATTTACGTAGCCACTCAATTAATTTATTTTAGTTGAACATTAGTCTGTTTGTAAGTTAGTGAGTTTAGTAATTTACCGAGTAAGGCAGTCAGTCTGTTTAGTTATTTACGACTCAAATAATTAAATGATTATTTATCCAGGCAATGACAGCGTTCATACTTCCCTCCTCGCAAACTTTGTCTTCCGACCGTGATGTACTTCAGGTTCATTTCTCTGCTGTAAAGAGACCTGAACTGGCCCACACACAACTTCCAACGCGCATATTGTCCAAAGGTTTGTTCGCCACGCTCTATATACGAATTCATTTCATAGAGGAAACATTAGCCTACCGTAACCTTTGCAGTGGCTTGATTATAAGTAACGGTAGAGCAGAATGCCCATTAGCTGTACGACGGGTTCCTGGAATTTGTTGTCACAGGGCTGAAGGTTGGCTTGCGTCTTTAATATAACAATTATGGACAGTCAATCAGTTCCATTTAGCAGCCCAGAGACTCCACCTAACATTCAAGAATCGCCTACTCATGTAACATCTGATACCACAGGAAGTAAATCTCCATTCTCAAGAATTCTAAAAAATGTATGTGCTGTAGGCGAAATAGCATGAAACGTCTAATTGAAGTTGCTGTCTCATAAAAAAAATGTTGAGAGATTGTCAAGAGCTTGTAACTGGCATAAGTGGCATACCCTTGCAGCTAGAAAGGAAGTTCCTACGCGTTATCAGGTTAGCCGACACACGAAAACAGTGACACTTGCAGTAGAGCCTACAAAACCATACAAGTACTTCAGCTACGAGGTAAAATACTTCACATAAAATTAAAAAAGTTATTCTGTAAACATATGATCAATGGACCGATTTTCACCAAATCGTACGGTTTCTTCTCATGAAGTGTCCAAAATGAACGCGTTTTGAAATTATTTTTTTTCTCAATTTTCATGTTCCTTCTCCAAAAATACTTGGCGGGTTAGACGACTGGGATTCGATTCCCGACAGAGCCAGAGATTCCGTCTTCAGCGTAGCGCCTGTATCTCCTCCGGGGCCTTCCCATCCAGTGGAAACAGAACACGCCTGGGCGTAACCTCAGTATCCTCGTACGTCTTTCAGACGTGGTACTTAATTAAGCACAGAGACAATTGTACATTCAGCCTGGTACTTCGGGGTCTGAGCTAAAAGTAGAGAGGTAAATTTAATTTAGGGTTTGTACTGATTGAATATACACCGTGACATAGCTTAGGTAGTTATCTGCTGCCTTTCCATCGTGGAGACCCGGGTTCAGTGCCAAATAATTTTAAGTGAGACTCAATGTGAAAAGGAGACACTGGGGAAGGTTTTCCTCCGAGTTCTTCTCGTTTCCCATGCTAAATCATTATTCCACCATTGTTCTATTATCATCCATAACCACCCCATGAGGTGTTCTAAGTTGATATTTCAGGTTCTCGCGGAGGCGAATATGAAGATGTCTTCTTGGTTATTGCGCCGCAGAGACTGGTACAAGTTTACCGACGTTTCAGACATGCTTGCTACCTCCATCATCGCATTCAGATGGAGGATGAAAACTCCTCTAAAACGTATGTAAACTTGTATGATTTGAGGTTCTCACAACGGTGAATATAAAGATTTCTGTCTTCTGGGTTGTTGCGCTGTGTAGTCTGGTCGATGTTAACCAACGTTTCAGAGGTCATACTGCCTCCGTCATCAGGGCGATGAATCGCCCTGAAGACTGCACATACCTCACAGCGCAACAAGCCAGAAGACAGAAATCTTCGTCTGTAAACTTCTACCAGATTAGACGACGCGACATACAAGACGACATTTATCTTCAGTCCTAAGTTTGAGGTTCCATCTTTCGGTACTCTTCAGGTCTTGGAATGAAGGTAGTTTACGCAGTTGATCAATCCAGTGTAATCTGCACATTAAGTGAAGATCATACTAAGTTTTACTGATTTTCCCAAAGACAGTTTGTAGTAAAAAAAAAAGTTTGATACAACTTTTATAACAGGTTTAAGCACTTTTTTCTGCACTAAAAACTTATCGAAATACAAGGAAGAAAATTTGTGCCCTTTTGCGTATGATCGACATTCCTATTATGCTTTGTGAAATATGATCAACCCAAATACAGCAAGAGAGTCTGACATTTTGTGGTTCTCGTCTTCCTGAATGAATGTAATTTTGCAATATATCACTGTGCTGTAACAAGTTCCTGCAGTTAATAATCCATATCACATCCCAACTTTCGAATAGGAACAATATTACAATATTTCTTTATTGGAATCACGGAAGCAATTCTTTTGTGTCATTCTTCCCTCAGATACTCAACAGACCATATAAATTATACGTTACAGAGAGTGGACAATGATATAGATTCCCAATTTGTGAAATGAAACAAAAGTTTTCATTTTCAGAATGCATGATGGTCCTGATCGATTACACAGAAAAATAACCCATTCATTCTGACAGGCATATCTTATAGACAAGTGCATGAATTCGCTTTGAATTAGATGTTAAAATTAATACTAAGACTCCTTATGCGTTTTTTGCACAAATTGTATGAAATAAACGCATATAGGGCTGATCCTGTCTGTCCGTTCATCTATCCGCACGATTCAGAGTGAGAAACGCTTGACGGATTTGGATAAAATCTGGTATGGACGTTATGCCACTGGGATCCATTCTAAAATCGTACTCGTCACATTCACAAGTGGGACGAACCTTCTTCGTATGCAGGTTTTAAGTGTTTTTTTTACAATCTGTCTCACGTTCTGCTTTTCCGATGGCCACCATATAACGGACGGAAATATAAATTTAGGAAAACGACGCGTGTTATAAAATTATCGCCCTTGAAATCGTTCCTCAGTTAAGCCAGCAATCGTCACGAATTCGACGTTAGTAATGTTGAACAAGAATCTTTCTTTGTGTCTGAAGAAGAAAACATAATCACTCCATTTCTAACAAGATAAAACAGTGGATCCCTGAAAGAACTCAATTTATGTCTTTGGTCTAACACGACCTTGCACTCCGATCCCTTCCCCCTCCACCACCATTGTGTCATTCTTCTCCTTCTACCTTCTTTCTTTAATAGCCCATGGCCTCCTGCTATCACACGCAAGCATGGAACAAATCACCTAACGTATATTCCCCTTTCCTGTGCCCTCTCTCAAGGCGAACGAGAGAAAGAGACTGGTGGCAGTGATGGAGCGGTTGGCAGGCGTGGCAAGCTTTTCAACACACGTCTTGCATTGTGAGGGACACGTCGAGGGGAATCCCCCATCGACTGTAATCCGATATCATGTGGTGGCAGAAACGTTCGACCACGAGCTTGTACAAGCTTACAGGTATTTATAGACTCATAGCACAAACTAACGCGCGTAATCAGAAAACACTGTTTCCACTCCTTTTGTCATCGTGTGAAACAATACACAATCTGTTGTATTGTTCTGTTCTGGTTTTAGCTTCGCGGCCCCGTTAAAGTCCAAATACGAGGAGAAAAGTGCACAAGTTAAACAGCCCCTCGCACATCAGTGAATGTGATGATCAATTTTGTTCAAAATATACACTTGTCGGTTCGGGATGTGTAATTTGTGCTTTGTTTCACTCGAATTATTTCTTATTCAGCTCACGTAATAACCAATGACATTCATAAAAATATCACAGATAGTGAAGAGTTAATGGAGCAAGCACTTAAAAACGGTTGATTGATTTCTAAATTCCGACTCCAAAGCATACTAGACAAAAAATATTTAATTTAAAAGTATGACAAGAGATCAGAAGTTGAAAACAATAAATTTAAACATTTAGAGACATATTACTGATTATCGAGTACGCTATTTTATCACAGTGGATCAAGAATTAAAAATGAACAGAGAAATGTATTTTATAAACAATTAAAAAGCCACTTTAATCCTTTAAAACGTATTGGACTATAATTACCACCTGCTTTAACAATCAATAAATAATTCTGAAATCTTGTATTTATGGGTTTCACATAATTCTCAGAGTAACAGGAAATTTAAACTTTGTCATGGCGAAGAGCTAAGTTTAATTTGCGGTGTGGACTGAATTCTTCAAGATTATGTAGGACCTTCGGCATCAAAGGGTAGACAAATATTTCCTTTTTTCAGAAAGTTGTCGAAAATTAAACTAATGTTTTGCTGTGTTCAAATAAGTAACATCAGAGCGTGCGTTATACTCCTATTTATTAATTCCACATGCAAATTCCTCGAGATTTTTAAACATTACTGACAATAAATTTAGTTTATTGCAAATATTACAATCATAGATTCGCCATATTAAAATAATTCATACCTTAGGAGCTTCTGAGTGAGTCTCATACTGAAAATGTAACTGATAAGAGAACTTTGTTTTGCCGTCAGTCTACGTCAAGAAATTGTGGTAACTTTATCTTGCCTTAACCTCACTTTGTGACATAAACAAGAAAGCATAGCACCGTACGCATTGTTCCACAGAATGAGTTCATCCGAACTCCATATACCTCTGTTATGTTACGTACATTTGGAGTTTTGAGTGCCTGAGGAACATACGCTTCCATTCTCACGTTTCTGCTGCTTTTGTGGAATTGTATAGAAACATCTTCAAACTTTGAAGAATATACCTAGGTTGTAATGCGAAGGTTGTATGACTAAGGAATATTCGACGGCACGGAATTTTCATTCAGAAGACACTCAACTGAGAAATAAATTTGCTGCTTTATGAAACCACTAGATTTATTGTCGTATTCAAAGGCAACTATGAAGTCCCGTTCAATCCTGTGTTTATTTTCATATCCTGTTACCATGATATCTTATTTAGTATTATCTTCTGATATACGCCTAAATCTATGTCTAGTGGTCAGTGTCTTTCAAGTTTTCAAATCAAAATGTCGCCTAGGTCTATGCATTTCTTCCAAACTATATGTCTCCTGGTACAAAAACAGTCACAATATCATGGTGAAGAACACTTGTTATGAAACTACTCATTAAAACTTTCATATCAACTTATTGCCTTACCTTAACCCTAGAGACAGGGGTTTAGGAACTTTTGAAGCATAAGCCTCATTTAAAATTCATTTCTTACCTCAAAGAAAACAAGACGAGTCTCGATTCTAAAGGCCAATTGTTTAATGCTGGTTTACGGAAATAATTAGTTTCTTCTGAGATTCAAACAAAAAACCATAAATATATTATGCGAGCAGAATGGAGAGCTAATAAATATTAAAGCAAATGGTACACGTGGTTACTATTGTACTTCAAAGAGTAAAGTCTGAGTATTTACTTCACACGTTGTAAACATCCCCAGTCTTTGTTCTGCTTAAAGTGTGGAACTAAGTTCCACACCCACAAAAAAAACATGACAATCAATCAATTAAATAAAATATAAAATAAAGAGAAATCCACTTGAGAATATAGTAGTTTCTCAGCTTCTATATAACACATCGTCTTTTCGTGGACCCCAAACGTTTATTACCGTGTTCACAATATCCCGCCACTGGAACCTAACCTAGGCTACATTAATCCACTCCACACTTTCACATTGTTATTTCAAGATTAAATCGTAGGTAGATTTTAAGTAAAGTTTAAAAATGCGCCCATCAAATCAGCCATGTCTGCCTGTCTGCCTGTCCGTCATCATAAAAAAATACAGACCCGCTGGACAAATTTTCATTAAATGTGATATTTGGGATAATTGTCGACACATCCCAGTTTTGGTTAAAATCGAGCAACACTGACAGACATTTTACACGCGCTTCTGCGGACATCTACAGAACATCCCGCTAAATAGGAATATTTATCCGGGTAAAAAATATATCCAGCAAAAGCTATACAGAAATATGACACATATTTTATGTACCACACGATTTATTTTACAAATTGAATGGTTTTCGACATAATTAAACCAAAAGGATTTTCGTACTTCCATAATTCCAGAACCTTTGGACTGATTTTGGTCAAATTACACATCAGATGTACTTTCTCATTCGTCTGCTATCTATAAAATGACATCGACCTTAGTATTCACAAACTAAAAATCTACAGGCAGTAACACAGCGAAAGTGTCATACGTATTACTTAACGTATACACTTTATAGCTTTTTAATATCGTCCTTCCAGCTACGCCCAGCTCTCCTCCAAAAAATTGACATCAATTTAAGTTTTCCCAACTATAATTTTGTACGCATTTCTTATTTCTCTCATGCGTGCTATGTATCCCATTCAACTCATCCTCCATCACGTAATTCAATCAAACGAAGTCTATACACAGCAACCACTACACTCCGGGAAAGTTGCTGGAACTTCCTGTGCCGGAATGGGATAGATAATATCTCGTGGTGTTAAACTCTCGACTCAACCAACGTTTAATCGATTCCAGGCAAGCAAAATTCTATCACAACGGAGAGAAACAGCTCCACACGAATTTATGTTGCGGGTCTCCAACGACGTTATATATAAGTGTTTATTTTGTGGAATTTATTCAACATTTCAAAATTTAAACAACGCAATAATCTAAAATAAACACATTTATGCGTACGTAGAAAGAACTATCGAGGATGAGACCGGGTGATCGACCACTCGACACTAACCAACAAAGTTCAAATATGAAGATGCATTTTCTTCGAAACGTTGATAACAGGCAGAAGACCACACAAAACCTCAGTGAAAACATCAAATCATGCATAATTATTACTACGTATTTCAATTCACAAATATATTAAATACACCACGTTTTCGATGGGTTTATTAGCTACTGCTATATTAAGATTTTGCCCTGCATTCTACTAAAGCGATATGAACGTCTCCCTTTAATTCTACACAAACCACCTTACGAGCATCTAAATCAATTTCTGTCCCCTGGGTTTGAAAATTTTATTAACACGTTATTTTCAAACGTACGTAAAATCCACAGTAATAAAACCTCATACTTTAATAGCCGCACTGTACAACTGTACTCTTATCCTTATTAACAGAAGGGGCGGCTTATTTCAAATTATAGTCCCATACTTTAATCTGTGAAACGTTTAGGAGGATTATAAACAGAGTTACGAATGAAACACGCATAAATAAAGAATTTAATCTCATTAACTCCACCAGAATCATATAAAATCAGCATGCATAACACAAAGCATGTATGGAATACATTCACACTATATGGTTCGTACTGGGAGACAAAAAATACATATATTTAATAAATGTGCAACTTTCATTTATTGAATTGTCAATATTCTGGTCATGACAGGATTTCGGAGAACTTAAATGGAAACGAATAACAAGCCGACCAAAATATCCGGGTATTTTTTACAAGTCACATTGGTAGCTACATCTGGAGTGAATAGACTTCTTGGAAGACCTAGACTTAGACTTGAAGATAATATTAAACTGGATCCTAAACAGAGACAAATGATGTGGAATGAAGTCACTTGGGTTAGAAGTGGGGAAACTGGAAGGTCCTTCTGAACACGGCAGCGAATCTTCGCATTCAATTTCCTGGGTGGTTAATCGATTATCGGCTTCTCCACAAAGACTGTGTTCCATTAAAGTAATTAGTGTATGAATAAACGAGCGAGTAACTTCTGCTTACGTATTTAATTTCTTATGGAAAGGAAACAACCCAACCCGTGAGGGCTGGGATTAATATTTTATTCGTAGTTTGCTGCTAAATACATATCCGTAATAATATGTGTCCCTCTGCTAATTTTAATTTATGATTCTTGGACATTTGTGTTTACAGTCTCCACTTCCAGCATTACTACGCTGTTGACACATGATATTTCATACTGAAGCAACCTCACCACCACCAAATGCAAGATAATGAATAAAAATTTTCTTGGATATTATCCATCGTCTAGTAAATATAAAACGTAAAACGACGTTTCGGAGATGGGACTCTATCTCCGTCTTCAGGTTCCTACTCAGTTGGGCCCACTAGATAGAGCTAAATGAGTTTAAAGCTGACCAATCACCTGCATATAAAGCCGAGTTTAATAATGTGTGGAGCTGTACTTTCACTCCCCCATACGTCTGCATGGCGTGGATGCTTAATTAAACACAAGACACAGCTTTACTTATCCTTACCAAATCTGAGATCACAACAAATCAGGCAAAAGTGAAATGACTACAGTTCAGCAGTCGATAGTGTATCAAACTCTAAGCCACCGTAAGGTAAGAGTGAGACAGTCTCGCCTACCTCTTACCTGGTTTCCTTCAATCCAGTTAAAGAAGTAACCATCGGTTCTAAAACTGTCTAAAGGAAGCAGCAGTGAGGGAGAACTCGTTACCTACAGCCATACTTAACCCATGAGAGTGACGTATAAAAAATTCAGCATTGCACTTTCCTTGTAATACTCTTGCTGTCTTTACTTTTGTCAGGGAATATTCTAAGGAAAGATCTCGTAACTCAGATATTCCTACGGCTGCTTCAGAAGAGAAATATATGTGAACATCAAAAGGAAACATCTGGCGCCAGATATGATATTCTAAGTGAATGATGAGTTAGTGTTACCATTTCCTACGCATTAGAGCTCTTTAACTGAATAATCCACATTCATAATCATTCTCTGAAACGGCAGCCAACAGTACGTTTATGAATGATACAGCGTTCTGAATAAAGCTTATTTTAGGCAGGGTATACATAATTTAGAACTGAGCTTTCATGTGCTTCTGAGTGTATACGTATATGTATAAAGCACGCAATAAAATTCTGAAATTCACATTAGAGACTACAAAAGATTTTTCTTTTAAATTACAAAAACTGTTTGCGACCCTGAAGTGGCCTACAAGTTTTACACACGTAGAAAATTAATATGGAAAACTATGAACTTGAATATGCGGCACATTTAAATAATGGGAATAACAGAGACAAATACCAGTAATTAAACGTTGTATCACATTTCTTACTCTACGTTTTACAGAAGCTTTTATTCGATATTTCGAATACCATATCCGCATGAAGTTTATTTATTGAGTCATTCATTTTTCCATCACCACAAAGTCAAGTCTCTGACCCAGATGTGCTTCTGCTACTAACATAATCTGTAGGAGCCGAGACATTTTCAACAAATATTGTATTTTCCTCTCTCTCATTTGTCACTCTTAATAGTTGATTAGTTTTAAGTTTATTTTACGATGTGTTTTTAGCTTCATTCTTCACGTTTATATATTGTTCTTGTAACAGCCTATCTGTAGTTTGTACTACATGTATTGATTTAATATTTGTAAATTTTCATATATATTATGTGGTATCTAGCAGCTTCTCTTAGATTCCTTTTCAGTGTTCGACATTTGTTATTTTTATTGCTATAGTTAAGCACTTCAATAAATGTATTGTTTCCCCATTATTATTTAATTTATATTAATTTTACGGAAGGTATCAGGAACATCCGACAAACAGAAGGAACATTTTAAATGCTGCAGGATTTGACGTTGTCGTGGCGAAATTCTGGGATGTTACACGTTTCGGAGGGGTATGTTACCTCTATCTTCAGAATACCGCAATATAAAGTTTTATCCTTGGCACCAGACCAGATCTGGAGCTCGATCCATATTGTTGGTTGTGATTGTTGTAATTAGACAAACATGGCTAGAGGGAATATTGTTCCTGCAGATTTGGTTTCAATGAGATCAGGACTGGTTTAATTTCAAACACTTAAATTGTTTTTAAATGTAAAACTTTTGAGAACCCGCAATAATAAAACATTTCTGTATCGCGGCTCTCGTAAGTCCAAATGAAGTGTCACTTGAATATGCTGACATCTCCTTGCGGAACACAAATGTCATCGGTGTCCTCCGTATAATGCAATATCTCCTGAATGAAACTACAGTTTCTCATTCTCTCGCTGCGTTGACGTGAGGAAGCAGCAAACGTAGCTTTGCACCGGCCACTACGAACATCAACTTTACCATTGTGGTTCTGGGAATTGCTTTATTATGCGCCACCCACACACACAGCATTTACACGATGAGAAGGACGAACACCAAGCCACGTCGCCGTCAATTCCCAACTCTGCCGTCTGCGATGGCGACAATAGCTAGGCAACCAGCCTTAAAGGCGCTCCTACACCCTGTCAGTGGCACTGAAGCAGTGCTAGACACCTTGTAAATTATTTCGAACTCGCAGCTCGTCAGAACATAGCATTAGTCCAAGAATCGATACCCCGGTGACGAAGCATGCTACTCGCTCCTGCTCCCCAAGGAGGTCCAGATGGTGTTTGGATCGAAAATACTTGTACTACACAAAATGACACTCATTCTGACCTTCTCGTTTATAGTTATGTAAGATCTTACACCGAGTTTTACGGGCCGGCTTAAAGATGGTGCCAAAAGTCAGCACAGAGGCACTTCAACTCCTGTACGTATTCGCGCCTAAAGTTCATGTGCCTTGGGCTTACATCTGACAGCGATAACTGCATACCTGCATCATGCACAGTATTCAAGATATTTAACACGTCCGACTTGTTTAAGAAATTTTCCGTCTTTTATGGAATCCGAACTACGTAGAACAGGGTCCTCCTAGCGAAGGTGATATTCCATCAGCGTGTCAAGAAAGTTCTTGCCATTTATGGATCCCGGGGTCTGATAACCATATTCACAACAGACCCCCCTCAAACGGTTCCTGTCCTAAGCCAAATCAATCCATTCCACCCCCCCAGCTGATCTTCTTTAGATCCATTTTAATAATGTGTTTCCATTTTCGTCCAGATCATTCCAGAGCACTCTTCACGTATTTTCATCTCCCCATGCGTGTTACATGTTCTGCCCATCTCATTCTCCTTGATTTGATCTTTCTAATAATGTACTGCAGAGAGCTTCCTTCCGTCTCCTGCTACTTCATCCCTCTTAGGTTGAAATATCTTCTCAACACCCTCCATGATGGGATCCGAAGCGACCATCAACTTACCAAGATTCCTGCTCTATGAAATTATGTACAGAGCTACGCAGTTATAAATTTTGCTTTCAGACACAGAGAAAACTTGAGTTTCCCCTTTGCATTTCTCCAAAGTGTGTTGCTACGTTACTCTTCGACTTGCATTGGAATTGAGTGTCCTTGAATTACGTCTGGTAATAACATATTCCAAGCAGTCAAGACACACGAAATCCTTGAAGAGAGGAATTTCAGTACGGCACAGCCCCTATTTCCAGGGACACAACTGCTTTAGTACGCGGTTTGTGTCGGTTGTTTGGGGTTCGAGTTATGGCACAAGAGTCCCGCCTCAGTAACAAAACCCACACAAGCTTACCCATCTCATCGGTGTTATAAGTCGCTCTCCTGAACTACGTAGTCAGAGGTGCAGCGCCTGCCTAAAATGAAACTACCCTAAACAAAACAGTGTTCCCGGAGAACACAAGTAATAAACTAATGTAAGTGAAGCTATAATGATAAATAGAAGACGTTTCTGTTCATATAATTTTGAGAAGGAACGTTCCTATCACAAATGGAAAAGAATTAATCTTGGACATCAACACAATATGTTCAAAATGTTTTGATAAATTACTGTAAAGATCAAGACAGAAAGAAAGAAAGAAGGAAAGAAAAGAAAGGAAAAAACCCCTTTAAGTTGTAGTGCAATACAGAAGCATGAACTTCTGACTTGCAGTTTCAATCAACTCTGCTCCAAAGATTAACATTGCAATGAATTTTAACTCGTAACAATTTATTTACTTTATTTTACAGCATTGTAACAATTATTAAAGGTATTCCAAAAGTAGTTTAAGGAAACAAAATAGTATTTCGTTTGCATCCATTAATAGATTCTTGCTACGTCAGCTTGCATATAGATTTAATGAAAATTATTTTATGAATATTTTAAAGATTTTCTTTAAATGGAAGTCTAAGAGATGTCAATGAAAACCACTTCTTATTGAAAACTAAACATGTGTTACTGCTATCACAAAACATTAACACGCACGACATCTTGAAACTAGGCATCTATTAACATCAAAAACGTAGGCTAAACACGCAATTAATATAGGCGATCACTAACTCACTTCAATTTCAAGTTAAGTATGTTACCAAAATACCTAAATGTCGTATTATGGATAAAACAATAGACTACATATTTATCAATGTTAATGTTCAGTTTGTGTTACATGTCACAGTAGTTGCACAAATCGATTCCCGCAGCAAGATGTAAACGCCACTGGAGCGGATGAAATCCAATATTTGTAAGTGCTTAGATGAACATTGTACCAGGCGGTTTCAAAATTCTGTTCTAACTTTCTGAAAGACCACTGTTATACTCGGTAATTGGAAAACGATAATAAGCCAGCTGCTGCTGTCATGCCACGCTAAAGTATTTGAAAATTGCCTCTCTTCATGCCTTTTTAACGTTCTTCAAGCAATTAATTGGAATCAATGAACAGATGAGGATGAACAGTAGGTTCAATGATGCATGCTTCAATTGTCTCTCGTTTGATAATTAAAAATATATAACGAAACCAGAGCCCTGAAATTGTATAAGAAATTCCGTGTGACGGAAAAGAGAGAGAAAGTATGCCATTCACTGTTACAAAGGGAGTTTACTGCTTTAATTGAATGTGTGAATTTTCCATCCAAACCAAGAAGGAAGATGTCTTGAGATGGCTTATTTCACAGATGTCGTTTTGTGCAACTAACTCTAAGAAGTAGATAAACCAATAGTCGCTCAAATTATTAAAAACTTCCTTCTTTTATATAACGCAGAGGTAAGTTACTGTGTTTACAAAAACATGTCACTGATTTCTATACAAAATCAAATAATTTATACCTAGCCAGTATACAGACTCCTGTTTTTGTAAAATGATTCGACCTTCTACATTTAGGTCTTCCAGGGGGCACTTCCCTTCATGTATTCAGACTAAAATTCCGTATGTGTTACTCCTCCTTTAGGTCCGAATACCTCCCTCGGCACTTTATTCTCAATCAGTTTCAATGTAGATCGTGGTCTTATGGGTTATAACGCCGTGCAACCACATTAAGGGTTACAAACGTTCTGGAGGAACTCACGACTGACCTCCAACTTCAGTGACCCGCCCACATCCCAACTTGGCTCACTAACACCGACAGGCCGACCGACTGATTGAAGTTTTAGTAAAGTTACGCGCAACATAAAGTCACCACAACAAAGCACAAGGCAACAGCCAACACAGGTGATATTTTTTATGATTGTCAACATTATAGGAAGTTCCTTCGAAAATTTCTTGTCGCATATCAAGATTAAACGGCTCTAAGATCACAATCCGCATTTTCACCGCCATACAAACCTCACACCATCCTCAGTCTATATTCTTACCCCAGGATGAGAAGACAGATTTCACACCAATACAAAACACATGTAAAATCAGTCTTTTGTGTTCTTTTTTAAACTTCGCGATTTAGACAGGAAACGGGAACAGAAATATTTCGAACTACTTTGCAAGACACTGAAAAACGCCTATCATAGACACTTTAAGTTGGTCTATCTACAGTTAGCCGTTCCCCTTTAAAGACGTCAAGTCTTCAGCCGTTGAAAATCTCATTAGCACGTGACACATATAACAAGAATGTGACGCTAAGATAATTAGAGTTCTGTGTAGATTCTATGTGGGACCACTCAACCGAATTATGGCGACATTGCGGCCTATTTCGGTGAGGCGGTGCTAGAAATTATACGATATCATACATAGCGTAATGTTCTCATTCTTCTCCGTGTCTTGTTGTTTTCCAATTGATTTGTTCGGGTAACGGTAAGCCACTGCCAATGTTGTGTGCTCCAAATCTATGCAATACACACATCACATTCCCTTCAAGAATTAGAAAATTAAATAATATTCGTTTCTTGTATATAAAGGTCACTACCCTTTAACTTCCATACCCAAGTACTGTCAAGTGATAAATCCTTCGACTAACACTAGCTGAGCTTATCAAGAATCTCTCGACCTCTTGTCAAACTCAGAAGATCAATATTATTTTCACAAAAGCCTGCCATTACTCCATATCCAGAATCATACAAATCCATTTCAACAATCTCATTCCGAACCTTTTAAGTTTCATTTTACTATTACATATATGGAAATTTGTATATCTAAAAAATACGGTGTCAGGATTTCTCTGCATTCACGAAGTGTCGGGATTTATACGTAGTTGACAAACAGGTATTAATCATTTATTCACTTAAAAACGTATTTATTTATTACATTTTATTCAATGACGTTGCCTTTCCAATGGACGATGAACGGGGTAAGACAGTCGAAACAGCGTATAAAACTAACTAATGTTACGCCAAGGTCTATTTGAGAACAAAGGAATATCCGGCATGCATTCGCCACCGTTTCTTCATTTTAAACTATGAACGACTGAGCCAAAAAGTTTTCCGGTTCAGTTAACGTTCGTTTCCAAGTCGTTTAGAGTGAAACTGCGCAAAAGCATTAGCACCGAATCAATAATTCATTTATAGGTAAATTAAAGGCAGTGTTTAATTAAAGCGTTGCTTAGCCTGATCCAATTCTGTTATATCTATCCGGCATAAATCAGAAATATTTTTATATATTGCTTGTTTAATTACTCTGTCACCAATGTCAAATTATAGGATGAATAATAATTAGGAAAGAATGTGAAATGAAGAGGTCGTGGCTAATTTTATGGCACGAACCACTGATGGAACATCGGCCACCTTCAATACTTTCCGGTTTTTCTCAGTTTACCTATTTCGAATCCTACTGCATACACTGCCAGAAGCGTGTAAACGTCGGTAAGAGTAGTCAGTAACTCGACCGACATACAAACCGCTATATTAACCTGTCCAATGCCTCAGAAGTAAAAATATGTGAATTACGGTAATGCTATTAAAATTTATGTAAAAAATATTTTGAGCCTAATATTGTGACTAAAATATGTTTCTTCTTCAAAACAAAAATTAACTACAACGCATTATCCGTCCGTCCGTACATTTTTCCTCACACAGACTCAATCACAAACGTGATTATTTCATGCAGCAATTAACAGATTCTTATAGAACCCGGTATGATCATCATACAAATAAAGACGTGACCGTCTTTTAGAAGGTGATAAAATATTTTAATTAGGCTTAAATCAATAACACAAGCTTGTAATACGAGATTAAATCTAATGTACAAATTATGTAAATATTTAAGCCACAGCGTGAAGGGTGTGGTGAAACGTAGCGATTTCATTAGCACATAAAAAATAACAGCACACCTGATAATGACAGCAATCAGTCAAGCAAACTCGCTAGACTGCAATTTTACAAAACTGTAAAACATGCAAAACTGGGTTTACACCGCTTAAAATTTCTACACACTTAAAACAGGTGTGTAGAGTCACGATTACTTTTAAGACGAAGTTCCATAAGACGTTTAGACCAATAATGTTATAATCAGTATATAGCAACAACTGAACAATCGCTTGCATTGAAAATCAATATATCACTTCGTCTTAAGAGTAAACAGAATGGTAACTTTACCCAGGATTATGATTATAGCTCTGGTAGATGGGTGGCGTTAAAAATGCTATGAAATATTCAATTCGACAGTTCCCTCCAAATAATGTATGGAAGATATTAAATAAAGAATACGAGGTTAAGAAATGAAGACACAAACGAAACCAAACCCGATGATTTTCAACGGGCCTCCTCCTCTAGTGTCTATAAATACATAAATAAATAAATAAATAAGTGTGTAGTAAGTGTATACACTTGCAACTGAATCCATTACATTCAGTAGGGACGAAGTTCCATGCTATTTTCAGGTTTATAAAATAGTTTTAAAAATACCCCTAATAAAATTTCTTGATTAGTAAAATTACAGTAAAAGTAGCGATGTGGTTTGCAAACACGTTTCCGATGAGTGGGTCGTTGATCTGAAAAGTGTCAGAAAAGTGCCCCTTAAATTTGTTAATGTACAAAACCACATAGGAATTTTAAGGTGTGACACATACCTTAAAATACAGGTGTAAAAATATAATAAAGAATAACTATGACCCTAGTGCTTAGCTAAGCACGACGACATGAAGACGTATAGGGGTTAGAGGTGTAGCTCAATGCGGAACTGATAAATTTTGTTCTTATTATTATTAATGTTTTTTTTCATTAAGAGTGAACGCAATTTTAAATCGTTTCGAACAAAGACGTAGAACTGAAATAAGGAAACTTTACTATCTTTGAAACAACTACAAATTTGCAATTTTGCTAAAATGTGATAATATTGTCATTTTAATATATTCCTGATAAAAATTTCTCTTTATCTCCATATCGACCAATCAGAGATTCAAATTAGAAAATAATTTATCTCCTGTAAGATCTCTGGCGTTGTACGGGGAGATGAAATCAGGGTGGGGTAGACAGGGCTACATTGGTTGCTGTACGAGGGAGGAGAGGCATGGTTCAGAGCGGGTATTTGGAAGCTGAGAGGGATGAGGGGGGGCATGGATGGGAAAATATGCTCTTTATGTGGGGCGACAGAAAGCGAGATTCACATACTATTAAAGTGTACGGAAACCGGGAGGTGGAGGGAACAGCTCCTGAGGAACAAGTGGTTCACCGTTGGCGAAGAGTTGGCCTTCAAGAAAATTTTAAGCACTACGAATGACACGGAGGTCAGGGATGTAGGGAACTTCCTGTTCTATAAAGTAAGATTTTAAAGACAGGTCAAAATTAGGAATTCAGAACTACCACTGGGATAGAAGGCACGGGGGCAATAAGAAATAGTTATGTAAATAGTATCTGTACGAAGTATGAAAATTGGCATATCGTATATTCTGAAATATATCACTATGAACGGTTAGAGTGTAAATATATGTTTTATATATTCATAGAATTTCAATCACAATGTCTACGTGTTTAAAAGTTAAAATATTCTATGAATATGTATAAACACATCTGTTTACTCTTTAACACATTTGTCGTGCTATAGTTCAAAATATTCGATTACTCGCTTTGTGTGCTCATACGCGTGTATGGAATATATTTTCAGAGTCATTTCAAGCAATATGGACCTGAATTCAAACAAAAACGTAATTGTGTATTCGATTTTGGGTGTGGACATAAAATAACAAGATAACTGCTTTAACCTTCGAATTCAATGCAAAGGTCATTCCACTAATAAACAACTTACGTATTTAACAATACAGGTAGAAACAAGCTCCCTATCTTCACCCTGATTTATATCAACAACGTATGGTCCTCTATCATTGAAAATTGTCAGTTATAGTAGAAATAAAATTTAACACTTATTATTTCCAACTAAAGAATCGCTCGTTGAAGTCAACTTGTTATGCAAAGTATCGATATTGTTTAATTGTTCAATACAGTTTAATCATAATACTAGACAAATAAGTACAAAGGAAAAACCACAATAAAACACTCACACCTAAAGCGGAAAAAATAGGCCTTCAAATTTTTTAGCATTTACGCTGGTTAAGCCAACCAGACAAACTTACGTTAGGTTTGACAAATAAACGAAATCTTTTCAACACATGACTGCATCAGAGCATTTCCTTATTTGCAGTGATTAAGTAAATAAATCGATTATGCACTGTGCAAACATTAGCATGCCACTTATAAGATTTAACATTTTTTTAAATTTATTATAGATGCCTATGATGTGGGGTTATAAACAACACCTTCGGAATTTCAGTGTACACCAAAGAGCACACATTTCCGACAACTCTTGTTATTAAAGTAATAAAATACACCTTCAATTTTTGCCAGGACTGAAATGCAATAAACGAAAATATTTACTGGTGCATGAATTTATATTTCACTGCTCCAAACTTTTACAATATTACAGGAGTTTGTTAAGACTTTAAGTACAGTCATGTATAAAACACATGTTCATGCCCATACAGCAAATCACCGTACACTTATGTTCAAGTAAAAAGAAAGGATCAGAAACCAATACTGAAGTTGTCGAATCCAATCAACTATTACAGATATTACTACAGGATGAAAGTAGCTCGAAATGGTGGCAGTAGTTGGAGTGTCTAAACCAGGATATCAAAGTAGAGTTGATGGAGTAGTGAGGTTGGGAGAAATGTAAGGAAGAAAGTAATGTCGGAAAGGAATTACGCTAGAGGGAAGAAGAAAGTTAGACACAGAGAAAAGGCACAAGATTGAAATGGATTCGTGTCTCAAGAAGTTTATCAAATAGAAGGGAATTGGAGAACTCCTCCACAGAATGGCACGAAGTGAAATTACGACGTCCCTCAAGATTGTCGTACAACAGAAGAGGTTTGTTAGGGGATACGAAAGCACAGACGGGAAAAGTGTCAGAGAGTGAGCGTGTGTGTGAAAATATGATAGAAATTCTAGGGGCCAAGGTAATAATTAAAAATTCAAACATCGCCTTTGAGTTGTTAGCTTTTCTGCTTTAAATTTTGGACAGGAGACGGGCTTCCTGAAAAAAAAAGCTTTCTGTGTTGAACGTCTAAACAGGAAGTTAAATTTGGCCACAACCGCTTCCTTTAATATCCTTTCCAATTCATTCACATTAATATTGTCATTCGACGCTATAGTCTAGTTAACTTCCAATGCCATTATACAAACATCGAACAAAGAAGCTACGAAAAATTATAAAAATATAAAAAAAAACTGGGTGCTCTGTTTGTACTTGCAAAAGTCAGGGTGTGCATGTTTGTTTGTTTGTTAAGCTCAATTGCCCATGCCTTAATTGTGAGTTTTAGAAGTGGATTCATTTACCTCAGAAATTGCATTCCTTGTACAAAAAGAATCATATTTCAGCAGAAAACTAAATTTAATATTGGCACAACCTGTATATTTTACCTCTAAAATCTCCATGATGATAAAGCATAGAAATATTTTCAATAGTGTTACTTTGGACGTGTTATAAATATGCAAAATACCGCAAAAGCAAATACAGGTAACCCTCGATTTGCGCAGGTTCAATTTGCGCCGCTTTTGAAACCAGCAAGTCAAACAGTGAAAAAAATTTACTATTATTTATAATGTTTTACAATGTTTCTCGTCTACTAAATCGTAATTCTTACATTGCTGATTTTGAATAAAAATTATAAATACAATCACCTCTGCAATTACGTATGTTTAACGCGAATTTGCTCCGATGAGGTCGATGAAACGGTGAAAGCTGTTTGTGAAATGCAAACTTTTGCATATGCGAGTTTGCTCTTATGCAATTTAATTCCTGGCGTTTTAAACTTTCAAAGGACTAATTTAATATCTGCGGAGGCACCGGGATTATTTTTACTTCGCGATTTTCTATAGGTCAGCGTCTTACATGAATGAAACTATCGCATAACAGCAGAGATGACTGTACACATCAATCACATGAAAGAATCGCAGTCAATCGCGGGGACCAACAAATTGCCGATTGTAAGTGTATAAAATATATTTTCTTAAATTCCCTTTATTTTATTTACGTTATTTCAGAGCTTTAAATGTAATGCCATTATATTACTCGTCAAGGTTTGTGTGCCGGGAACGCATGTCATTGACTTACCATTGATTTATATTATAGAAGAGTTTCAATTTACGCCGGTTCCGTTTACGCCGGTTCGTCCAGGAACGCATCCCCGGCGTAAATCGAGGGTTACCTGTAGTTGCATATCTAGCTGGTTGACAGAGTAATGAACACCTGTGTAGAAGTACGTTAATCAATGAAGAATCTAAACGTTTTTGGAAATGTTTGAAATTAAGTTATATATAGTAGCTATAGGTCCGACACATACTGCATGCAATTTATAAAAAATGCTCGCAACATTCATGAATAACAAACGCTATAATGATTACCAATCAACAAAATTAACGTTAAAAGTAATAGTTTTGTATGGGAAGAAAGAGTGCATGGGTGTGAAACGTGGGGTCTCGTGCTAAGGGAAGACCACAGATTAAAGGTGTTTCAGAAAAGGGTGCTGAAGAGAAATTTTCAACCCAAAAGGGACTCAGTAAAAGATGGTGGAGACAACTTCATAATGAAGAGCTCTATAATTTGCACTCATCACAAAAAATATTATTGTAGTAATCAAATCAAGAAGAATGATATTGGCGGGGCATGCAGAACACACGGAGGAGATGAAAAATGTGTACAAAATTTTGGTTGGAAA
>NW_019060064.1:343551-361328 GCF_000696155.1 Zootermopsis nevadensis
ATGACAATAACTCCCCCTCCCCCACACCCGTGGTACTGTTGAAGGTCTGAAGGCGATGTTCCTACAGTCAAGTCACGCTTCACTCTTGGTACCCGAGCATCAGCCCATCCATTCTTCTCCTACGGCCGAGAATTTCTCTGTTTCTCAAGTTTTATTTCATCCAGGCAACGTCTTACCATGTTGAAGCTTGCGTGCCCTCGTGTCTCTTCTTCATTCTATCTACACATTCCGCTTTCTACATTCGTCTTGTATCCTGTGGCACTGTCACTTTTTAAGAGTAAATGGAGAAAGAAAGGGAGGAAAGAATTTCCTACCCCACTCGTCGAGAGATAAAAAAATAAAAACAAAAAAGCTTTTCTTGCACATGCAGCGGAATACAAGATAAGATTTTTTCTGCAGAAATAAATTTCGCTTCTTCGATACAGAACTGTCTGTTATTCGCGTGTACGTCATTTTCATTTTTTTGTAATTTACGAGTACATTTCGTGAAACAAAAAATACCCGGGAAAGCTAGGCATTCGGTGTGGAGAATCCTAATTCAAATTCCATCACTATTCAGGAATTTTTGCTGTTCTGCTTTACGAAATGAAACGCCAGACAGGAAGTGACTTCTAATCCAAGTCTTACTAATATATCCTGTTAAGATTTCTGTCCTGTTTCCTGCAAAAAAAAGAAGCCCTTAAAACATTCGTTTTTCCGCTTTTTGCAAAATAAAAAAGCCGGGCAAGGATCAGCGCAATTCTGATTAGAACAGCGAACAACAGACTCCTTAATAGTCAGTCGCGGACAGGTAACAATGAATGGTCCCATGGCTTTGGGTCGGGCTGGAGGTGAGACCTCTTCACCGTTAGGAAAGCTAACTAACTAGATGGCTTACCGAACCCGAAGGTTCATCACCGAATTAACCAAAGCCCTCCACCGGACCCTGTCCTGGGCCAGCAAAATCCATTCTTCTTCAACTCCTATCTCCCATAGATCCCGCCTGAGATTATCCTCCCATCTACGTCTAGGTCTCCCCAGCGTTAGGAAAGCGTGTCACAAAATGGTACAGAGGACGAGGAGATCTTAAGGAAATGCAATATACTGACTGGAGTCAGGTGGCTCAGGATAGCGATCGGTGGAGGTTTCTTCTGAACGCGGCAATGAGCTTCTGGGTTCCATAAAAACCGGGGGTTTCTTGACTGTTTAAGCGACTATCGGCTTCTCAAGAAATATTCTATCGGAGTCATGCAGTTACATAACAAGAACAGAAGAGCCCGTGTACTCTAAAGGGGATATATTAAAGTTCCTGCTTACACATCATCCTTCACATCTCATTTACTTCTGCTTTTCGGTATACACGTTGCTAAATCTTGAAGTATCACTGCCAGCAAAATAAGAAACAAGGTTTCCTCGTTAGGCTGACAGTGCAGCTCCTTACACCGACACGTGACAATGTACATTCATCTATATAGTGTTTAGTATGTCAAGACTTTAGATACAGGAGTCTCGCCCAATTATTAGCAGGCAAATGTAGTGGGCACATAGTACTCCAGTCTGACTACAATAAACCTCCTCACCATAGACCGTTATTCACACAAAATGCTTTCATAGCTCATTGTAAAATCTGCTGACTACAGCGTTATGTTATAACAGCGTGTTTATTTTGTGTGCATTGCTTTATTATCTCCTGTTAGATATGGTTTAATCCAGTAGGAGAAATTGTATAAATTGGTTTCGCACTTTTAATGTTATGGACTTGAATAGAATTAGTCATTACTTACGCCTTACTCTGTCGAACACGGACAGGAACAAAGAATATAAATTTTTGTTTTATTCGGGAAAATCCGACAGTTGTAGTGCCAATGCGCTTATTGTGAAATAATATTTTGAGTTACTGTTGTGTTTCGCTTATAATTTTAACGCTAAAAACAGATCTGGCCACTTCACAAAATTCGACTCAACTCCCGAACTGAGTTAATTTCAGTGCGGTGTGCAAAGAACATATTTCGAAGATATGTGAGCTTACTGAAGTTATATTAAGGATAATTCTCTCTGTCTGTTTAAAATTCCCGCATCTGCAAAAAAAAACATTTCCTCCCTGGGTACTTACATATTACTAATATCTATTCAGCGCATAAGTCACATAATTCAAGTGATCTACTTCTTTTATAGCTATAAACTTCGCACAGGCAGCAAAAGAGAGAGACTGCTTTTAAAAATGTGCCTGAAGAACATCTAAGTTCCTATTCACCATTTCCCATTTAGAAATACTTTATGAAATATTTATCCCCTGCATACTTTACTGTAGGAGCGTTTTCATTATATGCCCTATTAACCTTCTCATCGTGTTAGAGGTTCCTTTGTGGTGGAGGAAGATTACAAAGCGCTTAGAAGCTTATGAATCTAAATTATTTCTTCCGTCGGAGAAGAACTCGCAAACATTTCTTTATCTCGCGCTCCCGTACGATCTTAAAAAAATTTATCTTCCGTCCATTTGCTTATTTTGTTAGTTCGCTTGCCATTGAAAACGCCTGGGACAAAAACGTCTATATACTCAAAAACATTCCATTCCACTCAACGACATGGCATGGCATACGGAGTCGAGAAATCGTTGATAATAAAATAAGAAATAGGCTGAAGATTTCTGTCTTCTGGGATGTTGCGCTCTGTAGTCTGGTCGATGTTAACCAACGTTTCGGAGGTCATACTGCCTCTGTCATCAGCGCGATGAAGATTTCTGTCTTCTGAGTTGTTGCGCTGTGTAGTCTGGTCGATGTTAACCAACGTTTCGGAGGTCATACTGCCTCTGTCATCAGCGCGATGAAGATTTCTGTCTTCTGAGTTGTTGCGCTGTGTAGTCTGGTCGATGTTAACCAACGTTTCGGAGGTCATACTGCCTCTGTCATCAGCGCGATGAAGATTTCTGTCTTCTGAGTTGTTGCGCTGTGTAGTCTGGTCGATGTTAACCAACGTTTCGGAGGTCATACTGCCTCTGTCATCAGCGCGATGAAGATTTCTGTCTTCTGAGTTGTTGCGCTGTGTAGTCTGGTCGATGTTAACCAACGTTTCTGAGGCCACACTGCCTCCGTCATCAGGGCGAAACCTCAAATCATAAAAGAAATCGGTTACTGAGGTCTTCTGGTGGTGATGATGGAGTAACCTTGTAGGTCATTACTAACATTTTGAAGGAACGTATCGTATAGTTTCTATCTTCACGGTAGACGAGTGAAGAGACGCCGATAGGATGATAAAGGGGCGAAGGTGAACTGGAGGTCATGAGAGAGGCAATATATTTGCAATTATTTCTCTAAATAGCATTAACAATCTGATCTTCGTAATGGAAGTGATATCTTCTTTGTGGTAAAACTGGATTTTAAATGTTATTTGGAAGAACATCACGCTTCAAGTCAGTGACCTCCACAGCAGTGAGTGGGGGGGAGGGGGAATTTTGATTAATTTAAATCGGGAATACTGATTGAGAAGCATGCAGCAGCAACTTGGAACCTGGGAACCACCTCATCATTTGCTTTAAGACGGAGGAAAACCACAAAAATCCTGTGATAAGATGCCCGGTCGTAGGACCTTCCTTAGTCAGCATTCCAGCAAACTAAAAATGTAATTTCCAAATGATCATCTCAAAATTCACAAAAAATTAAAATCCCGCCGTCTCTGTCTGAAACTTCACTACTTACGACCATAACGTCTTCACTCTCATTACCAGAAGGACGAGAGGACATCGTCCGTGGACCTCTTAATAACAAGATGCTATTTTTGCCCCAAGGGTTAGTTCGTAGTTGTTTTCACTATAAATGACAGTACCATCTTAGTAGTGTCACTCGTATGCAATCGTATAAGTGTCGAAATAACATAGGCCGATGAGGACCACTTTTAAAATTCATTATTTCGTGTAGAGAATGAAAAGATACTGAACTGCATACAGTTAATTGGTTGGAATGTAATGAGCAGAGCCAAGTACAGATAGGATTTCCCTCTTCATTCAGTTGCTCCAATTAGCTTTTTAACTTTTTTTAAATGTTCTGTCTGACGACAGGTCCATATGAACAGGATCCTTCCATCCTTTTCTCGGACTGGGACCTGTTCATATACTTTCTTGGCAGATGATCTAGAAGTGGTTTGCCATTGCCTTCTTCTGTGTGTGAATGGAGTAATTGTTGGGATGCCACGGAGAAATCGGGGAAGACCCCGGAGGAAAACTCCGTGTTGCCTAGGCCACGGCCTTGCCCAACACAAGTTATAAATTCGGGTACCGTCGGGAATCGAACCCGAGAAAATCACGGTACACTCAAAGGAAACTGTAAGATGTAAGGTAACGCTGGTGTGCAACTTCTTCAAACGCCAATAACTCGAGACCTATGTAAGATAGAGAATATAAACCTAAATGTAAATTAAAGAGTAAATAAAGGGTTTTTTCTACATGATGTTTGCTTTATTCTATAATGCATATTGAAATAATTACCCAAAACATGTAATACCTATACCCTCGTTCCTTAACTTCAACCGCTTGCCACGTCTAAAGCGTAAGAGTTAGATCGGGACATATTGTAAGTGAAATACGTAAATAAACACGATCTTTTCAAATTTGCAAACAGATTTCAGCTAACTCTTACGGTTTAGGAGTTTTGGCCATTTATTTGGTAACAGAGAACGGTTCTAGAGTGAGTGTGTTGAGTACATGACGCAACACATAGATAAGCTGTCCGTGGATGACGTCACGTATAGATAAGATGTAGAGGAATACATTAATGTGTAAATAAAATTTTATTTCTGTACAAATATACTTCTACAGTTAAACGTTATTCAACGTTAATTAGGGAACCGTGGTTCCACTGTCAATTTTTATTATTATTATGAGAAAGAGCGAGAAATGGGAGTAACAGATGATAATGTAGACGTGAGGCATGTAAAAATGATAAATTAGTAAGTGGGTGGATTTAGGTTGACGCAGGCCTGCCTTGATGAGAAAAAAATAGCAGCTACATTCGGGGTTGGATTTGATGCATTGCACACGTATCTGTACTCCAGCTACGGTCTTCGTCATGCACACTGCGCACTTGCGTGAAACAAGGCCCCATCTACAATTATATACCCAAAATCGAGAGTTAACGACAGAAGGAAACAGAAATGATGGCAGTCGGAGCGAGTTCAGTCCACTATATACAGATCACAATTAGCGGGGTTTATCTTCAGTCACTACTGACTGAAGCCCAGGACACACACACATAGACATAAATTTAAATTATTTACTGGGCTGTAAATGTACAAATGCAACGAAATAATAATATAGATAAATAATTATATATTTTTTCTACACAAAATGTTGGCCGTCAAACTTGAAATAAAGCGACAAGGTATATACATCCCAGAGCGGCGTCCATGCTTCCTTAAAAATTTTCATTTATACTCTAATTTGAACACAGCCTGATGAAGAATTTAACAGCTTACTAACAAGTAACAAAAAAATTGAGTACCAGATAAAAGTATTTATTAATATTAACGATAGATATGCTATAATGGCATAATGTGTATGCATAAGAAAATACAAACAACACTAGGGCAACAAAAATTTAATAAATAAATGTAAATTTAAGTATATAAGATAGCGAACAGTGTTGAAAAAAGTGTCACGTTGAAATTTCCACATTTGTGCATTAATTGTATCTTTCAACGTGCAAAATCTGTTTTATTTCATGAGTCTATTCTAACCACAAGTTCCGACGTACCTAAAAATACACCATGGGACTCGACAATAGTAAAAAAATTATGAAATGGAAACCGGAAGAGCTCAGTTAGTATAATGAGTAGGTTAATGGCCGAACGCCCGGAATTCTATTCCCGGCAGGGCATGGGTTCATGTCTTCGACAGCGCGTCCAACCCGGACCAACTCAACCTCGTATCGAATGATTATACGTACAGCTAGACCTCCACAAGCCCTTACATCCTCATGGTCTGGTGATTTAATAGCCAAAGGGACGACTTTGCCTTTTTTACCTTCCAGAAAACACTTCAGTCACTGCCTTACTGCACCAGAATTTATATTGTGGTCTTCAGTGTTGAAAATGGAGACAGCATATTCTTCACAGCGTAATAACCCAGAAGAATACAACATAAACTCTTATCGCCGTGAAAAAATCTAATACGTACTGGTAGCATCATTCAATTATCATTTTCTTTGCCACTGAGCGTGTAAACACTTTGCAAGTATTTGATATATCTGTCCCAATTGCAGGATAAGTTTAGATAGGGGGGAGAGTTCCACAGTACATAAGTAAAGCTTGTAATTGGGAATGTGATTGGTTTTCTATGTGTTTACTCAGTGGCTCTACTCTTCTCTCGGTTGTGTGTTTGTATAGTTGAGACCAGAGATTTGCCAACAAATAGTCTAACGCAGGGACGCTATACATAAATTCATTCCTCCATCACCATCAGTCTACTGTGATGTGGTGACATCTTCAGTAAGAAGGGCCTAAGTGAATATATTATAAAAAAAACCGCTCAGAGACACTGTATATGAAGTAAATAAATCCGTCAGCCAATCTAAACGTTTCACCAGACAATTAACTGCACAACGACAAATTTATTTAATGATACTTACGTCCTTCTTCAATTCAAAAACTGTTCCCCTTTACTAGAAACTATTTACATTAAACCAAAAACACAGATAACAGAATTCTAAATAAACGTTCCTAGGACCTAAATATTTATACTTCTTCAGCCTAAAAACATAAATATTGATAAAATAAATATTAACACTCCCTTCCCTAATTCAACTATTTTTGACTGTGTGATGCAATTCTTTCAGTACATTTCATAGACGGCTTATATTATACAGCTCTGAGATCTAAAGCCTCTGACAACAAGGCTTATTTGTTTGTTTGTTCCAGTCACAGAGATTGGTGCTAGTGGAATGTGGAATGCAAAGCACGCACAATAATATTACATTATCACTTTGATCAATACGAACATTCTAATAGAATTCCACGAGAAACAGTATTAAAAAACACCATTTAGATGTCAAATTTGTAAATTACAACAGGCACAAAATAAGAACAGTAATGCGTAGCCCAAAATGGATAGTTACGGTTCATCATTCGAATTTGCATGCGAAACTTAATATCTCACTCTGAAAAACGTACAGGAGGTTTAGGGCGACTGAGAACAAGGTACTGACCCAAGGGGGGACAAAGTGAAAGGATACTGGAGACAACTGTATCAATACGAGCTCCATAACTGTTATTTTTCCCAAGAATTGTTGGGATGTGAAATCAATGAGGAGAATGTGCTGGGTGGAAGAGACGAGAGAACGAACATTTAATCACTGAGTCCATGGTCCCAATATGTGAGATACAAACACTAGTAAAGTTTCGGAAAAATTATCTCTTTTATAACGTAGTAAATCAATTAAAACAAAATTTCACTAAATTTTGTGTATATTCGTGTGTTTTGTTAATTTTTATTCATCAATTTCAGAGCAGGATGAGGGTAAATGACACACAATAGCTAAACCACCTGATCCTAAATGATGCCACGGTAGAAGATCGGACCTGTCACACTCTCCAGTAGTAACAATAAAGTGTTCTAGTGTACTCACCGCCTCAGTATGTATGGGGTGCGCAGCGAAGAGGACTCCCGCAGCCCCGGCGAAGTTTGGCTGAAGTCCGGCGACAGCAAGGGTCACGCGTGTGAACAGCAAAGAGGCAGCAGCGTGCAGGAATACGTTGCACACGTGAAACCAAAGAGGCTGCAGCCCCGACACCTGGTAGTTGACTCTGCAAACGACAAAGTGTCCACCTTTAACTTTTAAGAATGTCGCTCTTTTATTTACATAAAGTTTAGTGTTCGGTCATGAGACATGTGTATAATTTCTTTCTGTAAGGACTTCGTTTTTAAAAATACTCCGAAACCTCGAAAACACATCTAATTCGTCTTTCATGTTCTGTATATGTCAGTTTATGTTGTTTTTTTGGTATTTTATATAACGACGTTTTGTCATCTTCGTAGGCATTCTATCTAAGAAAGTAAATAATTAAGTAAATGTATCTGCTGTTTCACATTTGTGTGTAAGTAGGTCTGTCACCCTTGCGAAAGGATAAAGTTGTAGGACATTTAGAAAGAAAATGGCGAAAAGAATATTTGCAACGTATAAAAATCTGGCATCATTTTAATAATATATCAGTACAATGACAACCAGTCATCTTCAGGCGGTAATAGCAGCCGACTACATACAATGGGTAACATGCAAAATTATTTCAGTGTAAGAATGTATACGGTTCATTATTCATGGGAACTTTAAGTTAAACCTTCTCTTAGTTACGGCCATAATTCCCTAAGTCTCTGACTTTCTAACTTGATATTACCACGGGACGGATCTGAATGGAGTCGTGTGGCTTCTTAACCTCTTCCTCATCAATATTCCCATTGCTCTTCCCTTGTGGCGCCCCATCAAGAGAGTCGAGTGAGTTCGTTGGCGTGACGTGGCGAGGGACGAGGGTTCAGAAAGTGGGGGTGGGATTAGCGCCACACAATTCCGCTCTCCCTCCAGATGTAGGTCAACTAACAGACAGTATTAATTAGGATTTCAGATGGGAAATGTACATACACACAAATGGAATTGTGGATTGTAGCATTCAGCCTTCCCTGCAGAGTCATGTCCGTTGAATGCTTCTGGGAGATTCAGGGCATCACTCCAGAAATTAGGTGGCATCTTATTCAGCTGTAATGTTTATACTGTATAGGCACTTAAACAAAGGGACGATTATTCTAAACTAAATAACCTTAACGTGCTGTCTTGAAAGTCAATTATCAGAATACGGGCCATATCATTTGACGTAATATTAAGAGCCTGCATTCGTCACATTCCTCAGATACTTTTTTATTTCTCAAAAAAGTCTGTCCATCGCGAAATTATAGGTTGTGAAGCCATGTAGTGTTGTTGCCGTTGTTTCGGAGGATTTTTTCACTTCCATCTTCAGAGTATCTGCCATCCGAGACATGGAAGTGGTACGCTACACGGCGTCACAAACCACAGACAAAAATCTTAATCTTTATCACCTTGAAAACCTGAAACTTCAGATCGCAGAACCCTACTTACGTGGAAAGTCGTCCAATTTATGTTATGTAGGACGAAACCACACAAACGTGGGATGATAACGACGAAGCAATACTAATTTTGACAGAATTCGCAACAAATGGCGCTAAAATTGAATGTCTCATTGTTTCTTGAATTTCAACTATCCGATTTACCCGTCTAATAACGTTTTGAGGAAACGTTCTTTCTTAATCCCAAAAATGGAAATATCAAAAGCCAAACACTCGAGATACTCTTTTACAATTACGATGGCCTTTGGTAGAACTAAAACGACCATGTACTTTAAGTACGATGAGACACTGTACGGTCCCCATCATTTCTCAAAAAAGATTATGAGATTGGCGAGCTGAAACTAAAATGTTTGCTGCTGAAGATTAATTTTGCTCAGATGAACCGGCTTTTAGTATTTCTACTCAACTTATCAAGTAATTCCTTTGCATGCAACTCAAACGTTCATGAAAGTGAAAACAAAATGCCGGCACAGAAGCTGTGAACAGCCGCTACATTCCAACCCACATTTTCATTTGTTTCTTTAAGACACGTCTTGTCTGTACCTGCGTCTTCCAACTTAAACATTCCATGAGGTTTCCAAACCAAAATTCTACGTGAATTTCATGTTTCTTCCGTGTGTTACATGCTTGCCAATTTCATCGTTACTGATTCAGTCGATATAGTGTGCACAGTTTAAAGAAGTAAATTAATCCTTTAAAACAATAAATTAATTTAAATAACAGAATATAAAAATGTAGTCCTACGTCAATAAAGAAAACATAACACATCACCATTACAAATATAAATTAATCCGTACTGTTTCGATAAATAATCGCTGTTTATTCTGAGAACAGACCCATAAGAACAATCTGTGTGGAAAATGGCAAAGGAAAGACTGTTTAAGCAGGTGGCACTTAGTCTGTAGACACCGCTAGGCTTTAAAGGGTTAAGTAACTTCCTCTTTACACTGTGATTTCTCTCTCCTGAGCGCTTTGTCCACGAACGAGAGTAAAACAACAGAAAGATAAGAACGAAACTAATCTGTGAAGTGATATCTTTAGTTCCTTTTGGGAAATAGGATTAGGCTAAAATTAGAAAAGTGGATAAACCACTAACGCGTGCTCATTAAGTCAATCATTCTACTTTGCGTGAGCGGCAGTCAGGTAATGTCAGGTGGGGATCCCTCACAGTCATTAGGTGGTAAGCAGGTTAACATCAAAAAAGCAGCATTTGCTGGTTAAAGACCATATTGTAATGTCATCCAAATTACTTAGAAACAGTAACCGAGTGATGTTAAAATGCAATTTTTTTTTAAAAAAAATCCGCTATCTTGGCGTTAAGGGAAGCACCGCGGATGCTACACAGGCTCTCAAGATACGCACATCAGCCGTGAATAAAACATGAGCATCACACACTAACTTGTCAGGAAACAAAAGAGTTATGGTAAGAACTTATGACACCTAAATCCACGGAGCAAAGTCCTTCTTGAAATGTACAGTAGCTCAGCTAGTCAAGAAATTTCTCGTATTATAAGGAGCCAAAATGTTTGTTATCGTGTCCAGAAGAGACCACCACGTGTTCCTCGCTTCAGTCAGATGAATGAAGTCTGACACCCCTCCCCCTAACACACACAAACTGTATTTCTTCAATATGTGTTTGAGGCTACAAAGCAACCTATCTTGAAGTAACAATTGCATAATTTTAATTTTTGTTTATAGGCCTAATTGTTCACAGTAAGTTACAGATTACGAAAACTTTACAATTTCCAGGTATGACTAACCTGTTTAAAATTGTTAAAGTGTGAAAACCAATAAACCTTTCTCTGAGCGATTTCAGTGCAGACCGCACACAAACAAAGTTATAAATTTCCTCCTTAACTATGTAAATTGTAATTAGGCAATAAATATTAATATTACGTTGTGCTTCTGGCAGACTACTATTTTCTATCAAAGCATTAAACTCTTTCCTTGGCCATTTCAGTCCATGCCACATAAAATCCATCCATTGAGTCTTTCCACAGCAACTTCAATCGAAACAACACAACAGGCAAGCACAGGACCATTCTCTAGCCACTTCAGTTCATACCACACACAAGTCAGCTACTTCACCTTTTCCTCAACCTGTTCAAACCAGACCACCACACCCACATTGTCTCACCCCATTTTCCTAGATTTCATTTTAATACCATCACCACCTTTAAGTCTAGATATCACTAGTGGTGTTTATTCTGAATTGTTTGCATGTATTTTTCGTTTCCCCAATCGCGTTACATGCACAGCCAATCACATTATCTTTAAATCACAGTAACATCGTCGTATTAAAACATTATATTTTCATCAATTTACACAAGGTTAATGACAGCATGCAGAGTGTCTCAGGCAAAGCGATTAACAGTGTCAACATTAGTCACGGCCCGTACCACAAAATTGCCTTGGTGGAGTGCGTATCCTTAGAATTAACAACAACCGGGCATCATCGACTTTCGTACTAGCCGGTCTGTCTTCTAGACCCAAATCGCCCTGACACCGCCGTCATTATATTGGTCTACCGAGGCTACATCTGGAGGGATGGGTAATGACATGGAAGTGGTCACAACTAGAAGCGGTGATGAGTACGGGTAGAAGGCCACGGAACCGTTAACGAGAGGACATAAAGCGACTCGCTGTGGTTCGCAGAGTCGCTTTTTCTTCCCACATACATCTTCACAGAACAGAAATCCTGCAATAAGACACTTCTTCAGAGCGTTAGTCGAGTTGATTACGTCAAAAAACCACAAGTAACGAGCCTCGGCTTAGATGACGCTCCAGTCGCTTGTGTGTGTAGGACAACGCTCCCTGTAGGTTTAGAGACATGGCCTGATGGTTAGGTTAAGATTAGGTGGCAGAATCTTATGACTACATGGAATATAACTGGTATAGTTAGGTTTGCATCTTATACGTAACTGTTGTAATGTTGGAATTTTTTGAGTTTTGTGTTTATATAGTCTTAACCAAATATTATTAAGAGGTGCTGATTGGCAGGTTTCGTCAATACTTTGATTTATTTCTGATATCAATACATTCTTTGGGTGCAGGAAATAGTAATATTTCTTACCGGACGTGTTGTTAACATTGTCTGAACATCGCCAAGGCCTTAATTTGTTTCTTTCTCGGCCCCAGTCTATAATTTCCCCATTTCGTAAATGGTCTGATTCTCACCGCGGAGACCGGAGTTCAGTCCTAGAAGAGGTTTTGTTTACTGTGTAATCAACTGCGGTACTATTACAGGCTTTACTTACAATTCCTAATTTCACCATTTCTCCATACTCGTTTTTGTCACAGCACCTGAGATTTGGGACAGCCCTGATCAATCAGCATTACATCACGCTCCGAAGTGGTTCTTATTACATACCACTGGGTCGAGTGCGTGTTACTTTCAGTCTAAGTATGTTCAAAATTCACTTCAGTTTAATTCTAAGATGACGAAGACCACCGGGAATTATTGGAGACAGACGACACATTAATAAGAAATATTAAATTTCATAACGTCCCACTCAGTTATCATCTTTGTCTTACAAAGAATAATAATTCTAGAATTTAAAATTGTCATGAACCTGATATTAAATTCCTCCTGCACTTTCGTCACCCAAAACTGATGAAAGTTTTATCACCATACACCCGTCCAAATTCTTTCCTGAACCGTGACGAAATAAAACTTACGCATTAAGCCCTAGTACCATTCGTAATATACCAAAGCGTTTATGAATTATTAGTGTGCAATATCAAACGTACAAAATCTATAGTAATGAGTTTCTTAACGATTAAACAACTTTCGTGCTATCGTAAATGACCTTCGTCATTTTACTCAGTATCTTTGGGCGAATATAGAGACAGTATCTTAAACTTCCTCCCACACGTTTAGTATTTATTATCATATGCAAATCTCATTCGACACTACATAATTTTTCCAAACGAAACAGCGTCGTCAAATGACCTTAGAATCAATCAACAGGAGCCGAAAGTTTAGTACTGCTAATATCAAAGTCCGCCATTGTAAAGAATCAAGAATGCTGATGCTGATTCCGACGTTTCAGAGGACCATTTTTATCTTGAATCAGGGCTGAAGCCAGAACCCAAAAAGCGGAATCAAGGTCAATATTTAACATTACATAGACTTCCAACATATCGACATGTTGGAAAGATGGAAAATAAAAATTTTATCTGGGCGAGAAAACAAGAGTATAGAGGAATATCTGAGGACCAACTAGGAAGACGGATTAGCCCGAGGAGATTTTGATGGGGATAAAACAGCTCATTTGGCCAAATTCTTAACGTTGTAGTTTATGATGATGACGACTGTGATGTACTGGCTGTCAACATATCAGGAAATTACGAACGAAATTTATGGGACTACTTAAATAAGTGCAACACATAAAGACACCCTTATTGGAGGGAGGAAATCGGCGAAGCGTGGGTATCCTGGAAGCAAGAAGAGCCCTTATGTAACGAGCGATTGTAAGACGATAGGCCCTATCCTCAGACTACGCGGCACATAGTTCGCGTTACAGCAAGCCTGTAGTGTGAGACGACAAATCTTCATTTATTACAACGTGAAGGCAGGAGAAAGTGGAACTGATCACGTCATCAGCACAAACATGGCAAATGAAGCTTTGGGGACAAGGAAAACATAAAATAACAAGGAGTCCAGCCATAAATATCTTGTCAACGAGTTAAGACAGGTGGAATAAATTCAGTTCTAAAGGGTTCTGGCGATGGTGGATTACACTTGAAATTATTCTAGCTGGAATAAAGTTTAAAAAAGTTTAGAACAAGAAATGCTAAGTTACGTTCTAGAGGATGAACACGCCATCCATGAAACTACAGTTTATTACGTCATGAGATGGAAAATTTGGGATAAAGCAAAAATAATGTTCTCTGCTTGGCCTTCTCCCCCGCACTTCACTCTCATTCGTATCTCCTCTTCACTCGCCACCTAACCCACTTTGACACACGGAGGTTGGGGGCCCACACTTGCAGCTCTCTAAGGATAATACTACGTTCTGCAGGTGCTGTGGAGCGAGGGTGTGCAACCACTACATGACCCTACATCCGGATTATCAGAGGGATGTGGGAGGATTGAATCAAGGGAAGCACTAGAGATAAACTGCGCAAGCCATAGGCTATGGGTCTGATGACGTAACGCAAACACTCTGGGTGTGGTTAAGAAGAGCTTAAGTTTTATCATACAATCTTCCCTGTCGTTTTGAAAAGCACACTGTCTACTTTCTGTTCCTTAACTTGTGTGTGGGGGGGGGGGGGGGAGGTAGACAGAATTCCAAGACCTAATGCCACTCTATGGCGTTCCTGCATCCTTTCAATAGTCAGTTTCTTGTGACATTAATAAACGACTTCTTTTGTCTGTTATATTTTCACGGTAACTCACTTTTACAAAATGTGACACAAAACAATGACAACGTTGAAGCTCTTAAGTAGTAGAATAACTTACTACTGCAGATGCACTAGTAAGTTATTTAGTCGCTAGAGGTCTTTCTACGTAAGTGTGCACCATCTGAAATGTAAGGGCAATAAAGTCATGTTGCCTGTCCCACGTGACAATGACTACAGATTTTATAAAAAATAATTCTTGGAACTTATATACCAGAATAACTGAACTGATGTGAACTGCAGCTCTGCAAAGAGTAATTAAACGGAATATAACAAACACAATTATTACAGATACAATAAAATCACTATAAAAATCAACAAATTTAAGGTAGATGCTGATATGAAGGAGAATTTTTATTATTTTACCATTCTAGATGGAAGATATCTTTGTGTAGAAAGGACCACATTGATTAGTGGCAAAAATCCAAATGGCCATTGAAGTTCTCCAATCACGTGACAGCTCAGAGCGAAAAGTTGGCAAGAAAGCAAGTAGACTACTGAAATGTGCCAACGACTGCAGCAGGTTTGAATTACATCACATGGGCCGCGGGCCGCGGGCGTATTGTAAGTGTCCATAAGGTTATGGGGGCCAGTATAACCGGTAGGCGCTCAGGCTCGAATAAGGCGGCTTAGCTGTTTTATAATTCAAGGTGATATAGCGATCAAGGAGCAGGGGGAAAAGGAGACAAATATGAGAAGAAAAACTGAGAGGTTTGAGGACAAGCACAACAGAGGGATAGACAAAAATGAAAGGAGAGGGTGCAGAATACAAATAATGTGATAAGGGAAGAAAGGTTGTCAGAGAGGAACATGAGATAAATAAAGTGTCTCAAGACCGAAATTTGTTTTTTCACTGCATAATAATTCAGAAGCATGTCATATTATTTTCATTTCAAACATTATTGAAAATCTTCTCAAGCACGTCACTTCAGGCTTGCTTTCTCTTTCCACCTCATACTGCGCGCAATGCGAAAGATGTGTACAAAATACCTGCTGCAGTACATAACAAAGTACGATGGTAGCCAAACTCGAAGGTTCGGGATCTCTAAGCGAGTTTTGTCCACTTGCTACGTTCACAATCTTTCTACGAATAAAAAATATAATACAAGTGTTCTTCTTTTCAGTATTACAGGTGGGAGTCATGCCCACTGCAGACATTAGTCGTCTGCTCCTTTCATGTACCATGCCCAGACAGTTGTAGGCCCCCCCCCCAAATTTTATAATCCTAACAATCTTCCATTAACTATAACATTAACCAAATAGCCTATGTTTTCTGAACTGTAAATAACTATTTATTTGCATAGTATTAATCAGTTAGTAAAGCAGAAGTAATTCGAATATTTCTGTCTTCTGGGTTGTGGCGCTGTGTAGTCTGGTCGAAGTTTACCAACGTTTCAGAGGTCGTACTGCCTCCATCATTAGGGCGATTCTTAGTATGAAGATTTCTGTCTTCTGGGTTGTTGCGCTGTGTAGTGTGGTAGATGTTTACCAACGGAGGCAGTATGACCTCTGAAACGTTGGTTAACATCGACCAGACTACACAGCGCAACAACTCAGAAAAGAGAATTCTTCACAATATTACTTCGCCACGAACCCGATACTAATTATTTTGCTCACGTTCGCCTGAAAGCTCTTTTCTCCAGATGAATGCTGTTTGAAAGTGAAGCTGGCCGCTCGCAATAATATTTGGGTGAAGTGTAGATGGTTTGCAGCTTTTCATAGTGTTTTGCTTGAGAACAAACTCACCTTTGCCTCATTATTGTGCGTTTGTTTACCATTGTAGTAGTGTGGACATAATTTTAACTTGCTCTAAACAATACAAAATGTTAAGCTTTACAATCTCATATATTCTAACAATTTTCAAATAACGCTTCACCAGACGGCTTTCAGCAACAGTGACACAGTGAGTTCAAATTTACTGGGAGTTAGCGGTGTTTCTGAGGGGAAATCGGATTATGTGGAAAATCTATATTTATTTTCTCTCTGAAATATTACATAGCGTAAAACTAAACAGAATTATTCTTTATCTGCTTGTTAGAATCACTAAGCTACACGAAAAACGAAATTTGTTTTTGTCAAAATACTTTAGGAACCCTTAATATAAATCGTGTGGTGTGTCTGCAGACAAAAAGTCGTATTTTAATTTCATGGCACGAGAATTCCATTTCGCCTCGGATGTTGCCAGGTTAGCCGATAATGGTCATCAGACGTAAACGACAGTCAGTTTCAAGTGGCCTCCGAATAAAGGCGGAAATATGTTTTAACTCGCGCTTAGTTTTCTGTAAAGTGTGGCGAATATAGACAAGTATAATGAAATATTTCTGCTGCTTCTGGGCCCCAAGCAGTTTGCATATTTTATGGTCATTACCCCCGAGGTTATTTTATATTCCGGTCACATTGAGACATTTATAAACCGTATAATTTTAAAGTTCATTACGTTAATTAAATTTACTTATTCGAATTATTTGTGGATTTAACTAAACTTTTGTACGAAGTGAAATTGAAGGAAAATTCAAGATATCAAGAGTTCCATGTTCGAAGACTGTAACATTTGTTAGGTTGGATTCATTCATTACAGTTTAGTTGAAGGAAATCGGAACAAAGGATCTGAATTTACTGCTCTAGGGAAATACACCGAACGTCAAGTCATTTGCCAAGTGACTTCAGAATGTAGAGACTTACCTGAGGAACAGCACCATCTGCCGACTAGTTCCTAGGCTCATTGCTCAAGTATAACCACTTCAGCTTAGTCTGAAATTATTTGAAAAATATTGTAGGATATCTTATGACTATTAGTTCTAGAATTTAGAAAAATCATTCTTAGAAATTCCCAAATCTATTATATTGTTTCAATTAATTATTACTAATCACGCAGTCTCGCAGAAATTGTCCGACGTTTCAGAGGTGCTTACCTATCCATCGTCAAGGCAGGACAACACTGCGCAACGTACCAGAAGTCAGCCGTCTATATTAATGTTTAGTTCTCACACTTACATTTTCTTAGCTTTAATGAAATTAGTTTGCTTTTCTGTACAAACGATCACCAATCAGTGATATTAATAACAGCTGTATTTATAGCGGTTTACACAACATTTATTGAACTTCTTCAGACCACCATTGTCCATATTTTGGTTTGAGGCATTCATCGTCCTGATGACGGAGGCAGTATGACCTCTGAAACGTTGGTTAACATCGACCAGACTACACAGCGCAACAACCCAGAAGACAGAAATCTTCATACTCATCGCCCTGATGACGGAGGCAGTACGACCTC
>NW_019060064.1:386260-404818 GCF_000696155.1 Zootermopsis nevadensis
TTGTCCGGGTAAAGATTTGGGCGTTTATAACTCCGTCATAAACATTAATAATTGTTAAAGCAGTTTAACTACCCGCCACTATAATTTTGGAATAACAAATTCATTAAGTATAATTCTTTTAATATAAAAAAATTAGATCAGTTGAAAATCCCCGATGGTTAGACATCAGTTTGGGGCCTTACGCGTTTATGGCAATTAAATATAATATCAGTTTTAAATAAATTATATATTAAGGTATATAATGGATTAATTTGCCTCAAGATATGTACTACTGGCGGGTCGTTATGAACCTTCACGTTTCAGAAAAGGCAGCGAATTCTTGACTACTCAAGATGTTAATAGATTCTCAAAAATAAACATGTTCCTAGAAGTTACATGTGAAGAAACTTGAATTGAAAATAGAATTATCTCACTTTCTCCTTGAAAACGCATAGAATATCCATTCTATCCTTTTAGAAAGCAAACACGCCATCAGCTTTCCTAATCGATTGTGATACGACAACACAAGAAGTTATGAGTGGTTACTGGTTGCGCGTGTAATGTTTAAATATAAAATAATACTTCATATACAATTTTCAGGTATATTTATAATCTGTCTCTATACAGTATTTCACTTGCCTAAATCCAACGGTTCTTTAGTCATTTCAACAATCAAAAATAAATGTAGCTGCACAGTTTGAGCAGTCAGCACCTAGTTATTCTACATAAAATGGAGAAAATAAAGAAAAAATTTAATCTATATTATCCAACATCTACTACCGCGTAACTTCGCAGAATTTTATACTTAAATGGTGCTTCCAACACTTTGCACGACTTACAAGGCTGTTTCAGTGTGAATCAGTTTTATGAGAATCCATCACCTACTTTTAACGGTTTTCGCCAGAAGCCCTCAGCTTATCTGTCTTTATATATTTAGAAAGAAAGGATAAATTGGCAGAATGCTTCAGTAACCAACCGATTCTTCGCTAGTACCACTTGACATTCTATAAAGTGGGCAACTGTTAGACAAACTATACACAATGTAGAAATCAATCACTTCTACCATTAATGTTGATTAGATTGGAAATGGTAATGTTGATGAATTCAGTTATGTTGGCAGCCTTGATAGATGTTGTGATTCTATACACAAACAGAATTTCCAATCACATAATAATACAATACATAAAACATCAGAGGAGAATTGCATAAACACTGTTATTGTAGTTCTGTTCTACATACATACTGTTCAGTCCAAATAAATGACTACAAGGTAAAGTGAATTGTCCACATAAAATAAAAATGTCATTGAAGAAATATATTTGGAGAGCGACCGATTACGGACACAAAAGAAATGTTGAGTCTGAGATATAAATTTGTACCATCGCTTTTCTTGTCAGGGTTCGACACAGTTGCCGGATTGGGATTCGAGTTTGTTTTCGGGTTAGAGGTATGGCTGAGAAAAGTAATTCTGAGAAGTGATTTCATTAACAGAAATCATACTGTGATTATCACAATACTGACAGCCACAATTTATTCTCCTTACACACATTTCATTCTACCTCCGTGGAACAAGTTACGAAAAGCCGATTTTTGAAACAATTTCCAATCTTTTATGAAAATCTAATGTTCGCTTTCATGCTTAGAAGTGCCAGCTATTTGACACTACTCTGAGCCAATTTGTAACCTAGTCAATACCCTTACATTTCATTTCTTTTAATCTTTTACAATATTATCCTCTCATTTACGCTTACATCTCCTAATCGGCCTCTTAACGTCAGGTTTTCCCATCTGTATATATTCATTCCACAGTATTTCACTTCAATTAATGTGACAGACGCCTCTTATTCAAATTCAGCTTTAATCTCTTACTCATCTAACTGTCTGCTTTCATTCCGCTCCTCAATGGACATTGAGATCAGTTCCAAAATTCAACACTGGTCATTTACGAATTTGCAGTAAGTAGTAATAAGCACACGTAAAACGTCTTGACCGTTTGAAGCCCGACGTTCATTTAAATACCGTTTTAAAATTCAGCTCTCTCTCCTCAAAAACACAATGCATCTCCATCATAAGATCCAATTAGTAACTGCTGTTTAAGGAGACAGCCTAACGCTATTTATCTTAGGAATTGTATGAATCCCCCGTGTGTGGGAAAACGCAGGGCTACTGTTTGTTAAAGTTTGTGGTACATTTAAGTACAACTGTCCTTTAAGCAGTTAAGAGACTTTCCTGCCCAATTCATCGAAGAATATTGAAAACTATATAGCCCTATTATGTCCCCACACAACTTTAAAATAACACATCTTAATAAGGGATGTGAGCTGCAGAAGGACTACCTTGTTTAAAAACTTCGAAACTTCGATTTTTAACTTTTATTAATACCAGCTTGAATACAGAGGCATCAACCAATGCATGTGTTCTCATAAGATATGAGATTTATTATTGCTTGTTTGGCGGAATTTAAAATTCCGCAACAGATGTGCCACTATAAGTTTTAGCGTCTTGTATATGTACACACATATACCATAAATTTTATAAAAATCAACATTTGTAAATATATTAATACGTAATGTGGACTAAACTCTTGTCTCAGCGCTTTTTTAATATGCCTTCCTAATAACGTATTTAAAGCTGTTCAAACATCGAAACACATTCCGCCTCATAAAAATCAGATACAATTCAAGAAATGATTTTCAGAACAACAAAAAAACGCTACTGAGGACAAACTGAAAATGGGTGCATACATTAACAACGAAAAGCTAAAAAAAAACATTTAATCACAGTTTCCTATACCATATTAGCAAACACAGTAACAAAACTTCGGTTTTCAAATACAGCAGAGATTTTCCGACGTAGAAGAGAAATTATTCAATTCCCAAGAACATACGCTCTATGAAATTCTTACGTGTGAGATTTAAGTTCTCACGGAAATAAAATGTCAATGTTGGTCTTTCTGGGTTACAACATCGTGTAAACTTGTAGGCAGAGATTTCAAAGTTTCCGGAGTTAACAAAATCCCCCCATCTTCAGGGCTGAAGATAAGAGAACATAGGCAGATAGGACGTTTCGGGGGAGCATACTGCTTCATCTTCAGCCCCAAATATGGAGGGAGTTTACGTTTATATCCAAATGTACGTCAACAAGGAGTCAGAATTCAGAATAATTAATTTATTTCCATTGTTTTGTATTATAAAGGACACAGCTACGCCAATTACAAGAGAATGCAAACGGATTTCTTTTATTTTTAATGCTAAATTACTCAAATGGAAATTAAGCCAGTCGGCGCCTTCCTGTTTCTGCACGACTGAGAAAAATGTTAGTTAAGGTTTCCGTACCCATTTGTTTGAAACGGACTTCGCGGCTTCCTGTCGTGAGAAACTCAATTACACACACCTCTTGACACCGTGACATACTTTGTTTTTAGTGCAAAACCTAGTTTCGGTGTGGAGAGAAGTGAAGTCCAGCTCCAACTTGATTGATTACTGAGAGAAAGAGGGCCAATAGGGCCACCCTCGCCCTTTTGTGCTCAAACCTGGCGGTTACAAAGACACGTGATCTAGGATGGGACTGACAGCAAGAACATCAAGTTTTAAAACCCTTTACCCTTTAGAAAGAAAAAATATTACCATCACGTCTAAGAGCTGATGGATGGTAGTTCAATATCTGTCGGTTATCCCCGTGCCATGAAACTCCACAGTACAGATTTGTCAATGTTTCATTTCCGCTTTGATAACTACTGAAACGCTGATGTAGAAAATACTTTGGTCTATAAGTCAACAGCCACGTCCTTTTTTAAAACTGAATGTTTACTGCCGTGTTCAGAAGAGTATATTACTGGTTCATATCTTTAGCCAGATTAATATATACAAAACCTCTTAACCTATTTCTTCCATGTCAATTTTAATAAAAAAAAATACTCAAATTTTCTCCTGCGTGTCACAAGGTGTCTCTTTTATTCGGGTTTTAGGACCACACTTTTTTTTACGTGCTTCTAATCTTATGCGTGCTACACGACCCGCCTTGATATAAATCTTAAACTCAATGCTTCTGTAAAGCAAAAAGTTGCGTATTAAAAATTACATATAGTCGTTTTATCTTCATGTTATCTCTAAAAGTCCTCTTAAAATCTCTCAAAATCCTTTTAACACATCCTCCTTCATCTTCCTCTTATATTTCGCACTGTACATCTCCCCATGGTTTTCTGAAAGGAACACACTTCAAATATATTAACTCCATGGAGCAGACGCTGTCCAAATCAACTTTCCTTATTTTGTGAATTCTAAGTTTATTTGGCGTGTTCACACGACCCAGCTATTGGATACCACACTGAGTCAGATGAATACACCTTATTAAAATATATTTATACCCTCTCATTTGCTTCTACGAATTCCGTTAGGTTTTCCGACAAAAATCTTCTACACATTTCTCAGCCTACGCCATGCGTACTTCATCTTCCGCCGATCTCATCCTCCTAGACTTCGTTTTCCTATTTTTCCTTAGGCTCACCTTCCCTCTAACTTCTCCCTTAAAGATGAGAGACCATGCTGTATACAACTTTACGCAGGATGTCAATGCCAGTCGTTCTAAAACAGACACCAATTCTTCATAAACCCTAAATTGCGTTCTGCCAGCAACGACTAAGCTTACTTCTAACATTTCCGGTCGTGGCTTAATCTGATATCCCGGCTTTTGGCTCAGGAGACTGAGGTAAACCACGCGGGCAACAATCAGGATATCCGTTTTCCAGGTCAAAATTTGAACCCGGTATGTCATAAATACGAAGCAGAATTGCTAATTACTCGACGACCAACGTCGATCACGATGCTATATAACTCAAAACATCTCAAATAGTCACCTAGAATAACATTATTAATGAAATAATTATCACGATTAATAGATTAATACGCCTTATCACGGCTCATTCTTTAAATACGCTACATTCAGTTTTCATTTGAGAAGTTGTTTCTAATTGTAAACTATACGAATAATGGATCAATTAGTATTACGAATAGACAGCAATGCGCGTCAATGTTACATTCGCCACTATAAATACCAAATACACTGATCAAGAATTGAAAGCCTGTTCGTATTTATAGCCGATTCACAACCAATGGGTTTTCTGAACTTAGATCTTGACACAGTGTCTCCTAAATCACCATCCAGTATTTTCATTACCCACCCTAAAGGCAACAAAATAGTACCAGTTTTTAGTTACTAATTGCAAAAAATCAATCAAACTACAGTTATTTAATCTACAGCAATTCCGGTAGATCACATGAAAAGCTGAATTCCAAAGATTTTGATACATGTTGTTTTGCATGTGTATTAAACGTGATTTACAATTTTGAGTGCTGCAATTATTAAATGTCTATATGACTAACTAACTACACCGAGTAGAGTTCTTGAGGAATTGATAGTCGACAGTAGACGAAATTTTTCGTCTTTTATGGAACAAGAATTTTCATTACTTTGCTTACAAAATCAGGAATGCAACAGGGTTATCCATACACACTTCCAACAAGACTGTAACTGTGTGCCTGTACACAGAAGTTCGTACCTGAAGGTGAGAGTGGTGAGTGGCCTGTAGGACTTGTGGCTGTTAACGTCGCTCATCGCAGTGCCCCAGAAGTCATTGCGGAACACGTGGCTCAGGGGGCTGAGTCCCAGCACGTCCTTGTTCTGCGTGACCGCGGGAATGTCATCGTGGACGAAGTCCCCGGTCAGGCCGTTGAGGTAGCAACTGAGCGCCACGACGCCCACGACGCCGTATACCCTCCCATTACTACTGTTGCTGCTGGTCTTAGAATCTCGGGGCCGCGCCGCCCGGGCGAGGGGAGCCCTTGAGGGCCCACGTGGTGACCGACTATAGCGGGAGCTACCAGGTGAAGATACTGACTCCCCGGCGAGCCTCATGGTGACAACACAAGGCGCTGCTGGACTGAATCCTCATCAGCACACACGCGATAGCGAATAAAACCCACAATTCATCAGTCTTTAAAATTAATGTAAAAGGTCTCGCGAGAGACGGAAATATGTGTTCTCTGTATGGAAGACAATACAAGTTTTCTGGGCACAACTAAAAGCAAATGCACGTAAAATGACAGAAGCTTTTTAAATGACTTTTACTTTAAAGAAGCCTGTGCAAGATTTACGTTTTGCTTCAGATGAAGAACTTCTTAACCTCTAATAAAGTTTCGCTCTGCTTGAATAACGAAACGCAAAGATTAGGCACGGAAAATTACAAACAGTGACATTTCTACCCTACCTATTTTACCGCTTCTACTATTAACGTTCGCAGATATCCAACCTTAATCGCCTTATTTCTGAAATAAGCTATTTCCTTAGCGTCCATACAATGATGTAACTATTTTGAATTACGTTACTTATATCATACATCCCGTACTTTAAACTCTATTATGTCTATACTGTAGTGATGCGAAATATACTATTTGTAAACAAATATTAAAAAGTAGGTTTGGTCTGATCATGTTTACCTTCACTAATTACGATTTAAAGTACAATTACGATACAAACAATAAATAACATGAACACACCCACTCAGTCAGCGATAATAATGACAATAACGAGACAAGGTCGTTTTAGCATAGCTCAGCGGCACTTCACTGACATACCAGTATCATCACCTAAAACAACACAGTGACGTCTACCACTTGAAATTGCCCAGGTAATGCGCCCCTATGGGCAGCCCGGTTCTCACTGGTTTGCAGATGAATACTGGCGCTTGGCTTATAGAGTGTCGTAGAGCCAGGTCGCGCAAGCGTAGAGCGCGGAGATGCCCTCTAGTATCAGAAAGAGAACAACAGAGCGTCCAGCGGGGTGGTGTTCAAATACAGAGCCACTTAGGGGTGGTCAGCTTGCGCGAGTCACTTGTTCTGAAACGCCACAGTGAAAAAACACACGAGAATGTAATCTGTTCAAAAACTGAGAATTTGTGACGTGTTTTTTAAGCATTAAAATGCTGTTCGGAACACGTTAAAATAAATAATTTACTTTTCCCTTCGATGCTAATTTCTAAAGTATGAGGTATGAAGTCATCAATGCGGTGAAAATGTCGATGTTTGTCTTCCTGGCAGCAACGTTGTGTAGACTTTTATTTCATACCAAAGTTTCGCCCGTGAAAATGAGAGCAGTATGTTCCTACAAAATGTTGGTATCTAACTACAAGTCCGAATAGCGTTAATATCCAGAAGACAAACATCGTCTTAATTTTTACAACTTCCATTCGGTTAACAAATTTATTCTTATTTGTCCCCTTTTTCTGACTGGTTTCTTAAACGTTATTCAGTCTAACATGACAAAAATTAAATTAATTTCAGACAAACAGTGTGTCTGTGTCTGTGCAGACTTACGGGACAGCTCCAATTATAAGTGTGATTTTGTATCTGTGTGCATAGTTCTCACAACATAAGCTCCAAATTAATTAATCGGTATGAAATTTGTGCCAATTCCAGATCAAACGCTAACCTAAGTCAATCAAATAATGTGCATACAAGTACTGTGATACAAGAGGAGAGACAGTGCCACAAACAATCCTGACATGTTATGGCAAATAATTTACAAAAACACTCGTATTACTGTCAAAATGGCCGCAGTGAAATCAGGTGACAAGAAACCAAAGATGGATTTCAGTCTCGCTGTGTACCTTTGGCACTTCGTACACGGGAAACGTTACAGCTTCTGTTCTTGTATTACACCTCTTCAATTCGCTCTCAGATTTGCCTGGCATTATTCTAATAACTGTTGAAATTCTAACATCTATCGACACTACTTGCATACAGCGTTTAATTTCGCAAAATATAACTGCCTATCTAGAAAAATTATCTCATTCAGTCGCTAAGCAACTGAGCTACAAACTGTAGTTCCACAAGTGCCGTACCAACAACATGCAGATGTGTTCCCCTTTCCAGATTATACACGTGTTTTAACAGGACGATGCCATCTGAACAAAAATTATACAGCTTGAATGTGTATTAAATAAGAGAATATTAATTCAACAGACATGACGAAATCTCTCAACAGTCGAATATAAAATACTGTTAAATTACGTAAAATCAGTATCTTTCGCGGCGACTAAATTCAACGCGTCAGGTAGTCGCAAAATACCGACGTTTCGAAAACGTTTAAATCCTGTTAAATTAATTTCACTGCAACGATTAACAAAATTAACTATGAAATTCATACAATTTTATAACAATTTTAAGTTTTATAATCTAAGGTAGCTTACGAACCTTTGAAAATAATTTAGGTGCTTTAAAGAACTCGTGTTATTAAAAATAAATAATCTATGATGTATTGGGTGGTTCCTTCATATAGATAAATTTAACTGACAAAAAATATGTTACATAAATCCTCATTAGTGTTCGACACGAATATAATTTATCATGCGCCACTTATTGCAGAGTGCGTGTTTGTCATTTTAAAACTCAACCGCCACCAAGCACAAATATTCAGTTTTCAATACGTTATTACATTCCATCAGACAGAAGTGTTTAGTTTTGAAATTACTGACTTGTCAATCAGTTCACATATTAATCACCATGCATTTCTCCTGCCATTCAATAAAAACTTTAAATAAACTCACATACGTCACTCAGTCATACCTTAAAATATCATTCGCCACTGACAACAGAGTTCTATATAGCAAGCCACGATTAAAATACCCTAGCTGAGTACGATACGTTCCCTATAACACAATCAAAACGTGCTTTAAAATTACTGAAATTTATCTACCTCAGCTAATTCTGCTCATCTTTAAAATGACAATACATTTAGGATCACTTGGATCTTCTTATGACCGAATTTAATTTTTACTGAAAACCGAATAACATAACCATTCGGTTCTATAAAGACTGGAGAATGTCTTCACCATATGAAATACTATGAGAAATATCTAGCTTCTCGAAGAAGACTTTTCTCCTTGGACGTAGTTTAGTAAGATATCAGCCATTTAATGTTCTCATGGCGGGAGATATATTGATGTAAACTTTTAGGCTGTGACGCCTTACGACCGTTGGCAATCACCCACAAGATCAGGGCTGTGGAGTCGATACTAAAATCTCCGACTCCTTCATAAAAGCTCAATATGCATTAATAATGGTAAACCTACTAAAATGGTAAATGGCACCATAAGAGATTTCATCATCACCACGTGAATCATCAGCCCACTTTTTAGACTTATAACCTATATTTAAATATACGTACGTGTAATGGTTATTGCAGAAATCGGTTGATTTGTATATAGTCTGTATTCTTAAAGTAACGGAGCCAAAGTTACAAAGCATTTTTCCCACACCGTGTGGCTCAACGCGTCGTTGAATCTCCCTAATCGTGAGGCCGCCGGCAGCTCACACGGTATAGAAATTGTTCTTAAATTTTTATATCGGGGTCAGAGTCGGATTCGGTATATTTTTACCGACTTCGACTCCACAGCCATGCACAGGACTACAAGTCAACCCAGAAGACCATAATCTAAAACGTCATTAGTTACTAAACACGAAATAAGTTGTAATTTCAGTTTCGTACGCCTTAATATAATGTGTTAATGCTACACTCTTGCAAGTATATTTTCGATGTCGGTAAAATTTGCTGTGAACCCCGTTATGATAACCAACTATCGAAAAAACTTGTAAAAACATGCCTTCTACACCTGTATTTGCATTCCTAATAGTTACCTTGAAGAACATTATAATTATTGCTGTTTTATTCATACAAATATTTATACTATAACCTTTCTCTGTTTTGAGCCATGCATTTTTCCGATGATATCATGCCATCTACCACATATAATAATAAATTACACCCCATTTTGAACAACCTCTATTATCTTAACAGCTGATTTTCAGCTTCAATTATGTACAACAAAAAGAAGTCCCCAAGTGACGATTAGCATTACTTTTCCACAGTAAAAACAAAATTATAATTTCACCGCCACCTAACCTCGTGTTCTGGCACTTTCAACTCTCTTGCTATCAATTTCAACACGCCTTGTTTTTATACTGTTCTGGTATTACGAGTCCCACGCTAATAAACAGACGCGCATCTAGTCACGAATTTCACCACCTTTTATGAGACCCTAAATTTCATTACTGTTTTCACAATAACCCGCCAACAATTCTTATAAGCAGGTAAACTAATTCAAGCCACATCCTTTTGCCGTACTTTCGGAAGTTCGATTTTTTCCACCATCTACATCTAGGTATTCCAAGTACTCTTTTACCTTCAAACTTCCAATGAAAATGTTGTATACATTTATCATCTCACTCATACGTGCTAGTTCGAAAGAAATTGATGTGTTTCATTGATATATCCTGGCAGTTTATGAAACTGATATGGTCTCGGAAAATGTAGATACTAATTTGTCAGACATACCTTTTATTATTTATTTATCTGACTCTCGAATACGAAGCAGGGGTGCTAACCACTCGACCAGGACAATGGGTGTCAGACACGATACCTCTATGTTAATAACAATTATTACGATCATGTACTTACCTGCGGGCACGTTCTTTGGTGGTCTGTGACGAATCATTTAAACGTTGGTCGCCTGGCTAGTGTATTCGATCATCGAGAAACGACGATCAGCTGAAATGAAACCACCAAATTTATACGCCTTGCATGTTTAGGCTAATCTATAAGCCCCTGTATATTATTTAGTTATAAAGGACTTGTACGGATTATTAAATAAATTTGTCTCTTTATTCAGACCAAGGCCAGGTGTGATCTACGACTGTGAGCGACGATGTTATTGGATAATATTTAAAAAGTTTTAAAATAGCAACCGTAAAATACGAAAAGTTAAATACAATTAGAGCATGGTGCAAGTCACTTTTCATATCATGGCAATTTTTTTTCTCCCTTTAACCTATGAAGCATCCAGTGTTAAGAAAATACTACACATCTTATGGGCAGCTCCTTTTAATATTATCAATTGCTGAATTCAGAAACATCCAGTGATAAGACCTGTTTTGCCTTCTCCTACACACAAACTCGAAGCAACCAGACATGCTACGGTTCAACCAATACTTGTATTTTTCTTCTTTCCTTCCTCCATCTTTATTTATCAATCTTTCTGTATCTCACTGTACCACACAAACCGCTGTAAGCAGCAATCGTCCTGAAGTCCCATAAAACACGGTGAAATGGAATGGAACGATGCCCGGGGTTCAAACCAATGGCTTTAGACTACAACTCCGCTCGCGTTATCTCCCAGTTTCCACGTACGTAACCGCAGAACATAACTTTTTTCTTGTGAAATTTTACGTGAGTGTGCAGTTGTGAGGGGACTTTGAGGGCAGAAGCAGCCCCAGTCACGCGAAGATTTGCAAGAACGTGAAGTCCACTGGCACGCGGACATTCCCTTAGAAAGCAGGACACAAAATAAATCAAAGTAAATATTTCTTCCCGTAAATATTCTATGGTTTATAGGTCCTTATTTCGTGAAGTAGCGCAACTTTCAAGTCTATTATAAAACAGACTATAAATAGAGGAATATATCATTCTTGTCTCAGTTTATTAAATAACTGGCACTAAAAATTTCACAAATAACTGCATTCTGGTTTATTTTGTTGTTATTACTATTTTCGCACCATATTACAGGGCATGCCCATGAGCCACGAGTCAAACCTTGACCCCTAGGCTAATTACATACAGATTTTCCTCGAGATGTCTGCTGCTCCCAGAATGTCACACTTTCGTAGTTCCACGCTAGAGTCAAAAATATCATCTAAATCGTTTTTAAGTCATCGGGATAAGCTTTCAGCTATGTTAGTTACTATCAGCATCGCTTTCACTTCTACATTCCACAAGCGATGTATTTATTAATCAGTTGCAAGGTTTAAACCTTTTCACCAGTTCCAATCTCCAAGTTAGTCGAATTGATCCTTCCAACTGTACAATGGTCGACCTTCTTCCATTAGGGTGGTAGTCAGGTTCCGAGGAAAAATATTAATATTATCACACGGCCTATTATTGTTGTAATTATTAAAAGTTTATAGATTTCTTGCAATACACGACACCACAACGCAGAAGTCGCAAAGTTTTAGTTTTATACATTGAATTTGTAATCTAAACAGAAATGTGATTATTTATATGTAATAAATTATTCTGAATCACAAAATTCAAGAGTCCAGTCCATTACAACTGAAGATGAATAAGACTTATAAATAATGGGTCTGTCGCAGTGGATCCAACTGTGATTTGAAAAACATTTTTACCTCTAAAATACGCATTTTCTATGTTGCAAAGTAACATGATCGATCCTGTACAGTCCACAGTACATCAACTGTTCGTAACTGACCGCTCAGTCAAACTCTGTTTAATTAAAGCGCGCTGTACAGACAAAATACACTGTGAAAACGTGTGTAAAGTTGTTACATACTTCAATTCATACAGAACAACACAGTTCCCTGAACATAAAGAGAATAACAGGACGGTCTTTCAAGAAATTTAATTTAAAGCGCCATACTTATTGCATTCATACAGAGAATGGTTTTGTTATTTCTATTTGTTACGTCAGTGGAAATATTAGTTCGCCTCACCGTCACCACTGGTGATGACATAATTTCCCATTTTCCTCTCTCTCGCGTCAGACAGACGTGGGAATCCCAAGACTGCATTTTCTCGTATGAAATACGAAGCGAACTGGTTCAGGTTTGTTACATTGTTATATTAAAATTGGGGCTTTTGTTATTTGAGGAGACGAAAGAACATAGAACGGGGGTTGTTCCTATTTGCAAGAAGGCACAAGGGAAACTATACGTGATGACAAAAGGGAACAGACAAGATGATGGAAATAAAAGAAGTGGAAGTGTATGTCCACTGCAGCATTTTACAGAATGAAATCTTCTGCTGTAAATTGTTCTCGTTTATACAGCTTAAATACTGTTTCGACCTCATTTTAAACGCAAGACAGCGAAACACATCTCGGGCAGGGTTACAAAAGTTCGTTGCATAACTCAATAAGGGCGAGTTAATGGAGGCCGGTGGGAAGAGTACAAATAGCCCGTTTGTACCAATCATACTGCGACATTTGAGAGCAAATTCTGCTATAGAACCAGTAGACATGAGCAGCACTGAACAGATATATCGATTAACGCGCTAGGTGCAATCCTGAAGAAAAAACCGCGTAAACTGAAATCTCATAAATCGTAACCTTATTCAGTTTGCAAAATGCGGGTGGATATTTCATTGCTAAATTATGACAGTAATTTTTTGGGGTTCTTAAATCGAAATAATATTGTAAAGCGTGACACGTCTCTGAACTTGTATGATACCAAATAAGTTTTCATTAAGATATTTCTTTGCTGCAACACTTGTTATAGAACATACACTGCAGATCTAATTGCAGTGATCAATTATTATAAGAACTGGGTGTTAACGATTCCTTAATAATGATATTAACAAGTTATTAGGAAGCGCCCATTGATAAAGACGCTGGTCGTCCTTAACTGCACATCTGAGAATTACGTATTTCCCAGATGCGTTCTCCACACATTCTTAAGTCTGAGAGTCTATTTATTTATAATATAGAACTTTAATTATTTTGACGACAAAAGTCAACATGGCAGTCGTGGATTTATTGTTCTATCCCCCTCGGGGCCCTTGTCTTTCTGGGGTTTTACTTCTCCTGCACTAGAATCGCAGAACACGTCAATCTAGAAATATGCAGGCTACATGGGCTTGCAGCTGAAATGGCAGCAGATAAATTTAGTTATTCTGCATTATAAAACGGACAGTTTAGTTGCCTCAGAGTTGTCCTTCGTTGGAAAATAAATTTCCACATGAGCGGAGTGGAGAGGAACATTATTAAAGCTACATTTCCTATTCCTTCCTATTCTTTCGAATATAATTCTAGTCCCTATGTTACGCTCACTGTTCCTTTCTTTACGGTATTATTTTATAGTGCAGTGGTGGAACTCGCTTCCGAACTCTCACAGTCCTTATCATTCAGAAGTGGATTTATGTTCTGGAAAACGACTGGGTTGCTTATTTAAAATTTCATTCCAAATAAGACCCTGAATTAGGCCTATATATTACTATTATACTTCTTGAAAGTATAATTTCTACAATTGATGACCTCGTGCAAAGACAGAAACTCAGAATAGAAAAAGTTATCAGATATGAATGGAATATAAAAACAGATGTGATATTTTTTTCATCATACAAGAAAATAAAAATCACCAAAAATAGATTTATAATGCTTGGCCTTTCCAAGAGGACACTTATTAAAAATAAATAACACCATATAGCTTAGAACAGAAAAAAAACCTTTCACAAAAATAACACATTCATCTCCCTTAAATTTTTCATTATAAATACAATCAAGATATTTCGGAGAGACACAAAAGGAGAATATCATATGACTTAAACTGCACTAGCCATAAGAAGTAGGTGTATAGTTAACACAGGAAAAGATAGTTAGATTTACACGACGACGTTAAGCAGGATCTTAAACCAAATTATTGCTAGAAGGAGATGAGAAATAAGGACGACAGTCTAGCATGATGCGTGATTTTTAATGACTGAAATCAGTGATAAATTCTGTGTGAAGTATTCTGTGTGGCACATATAAAGATGTACCAAAAATATGTACACAAAATGCTACGTATGTAATGGATGTGTGCATGCATCTCCTTCGTGGCAAACTGTGAGTTTAATCTTGTTTCTTACTGATATTACGAATGAGTTCAAGACCTTAGTGAAGACGAGAGCATTAGTGATTTACGTGGAATAACACAGATGAATAAGACTGATAAAAACATAATGACAATAATTAAAGAAACCGAACCGATATTATTGTTCTACATAAAGTAACTTAACGTGCAGCGGTTACTTCCTCAACCATAGGCAGAAACTGACAGTTTTACAGCCCGCCGTAAAAATAATCATAAAACCTGACACTCACCTAACTCTGGAAACGATGCCACACATTCACTAAAAATTACGACTGCCAACATAAACAGATATTGGCTCGTATTTCGTCAAACGCGCTTCGTGTATTTCACAAGTGTCGTTACAAAACCAAAACAGCAGCTTCTGAAAACCGGAGAACAGATCACTCTCTACAGCTTTCCATGTGACAGTCCAAACTCCGTAAGGAAAGTTTAAAACACACGTGTATAACTGTTCAGAAGTTATTTCCTAACCTCAGAGGCTACGTTGCTGAAAAGGCAAACGCGGAAAATTGAGGGTAACGGAAAACACAGCTACTATCACTCATAAAAGAATGAATTCCCTGTTCACTCACAAGAATAAGAAACACGTAATTGCACGTATGTAAGATTTGAGGTTTTCACAGCGGTGAGTATGAAGATTTCTGTCTTCTGGGTTGTTACCCGGATGACGGAGGCAGTATGACCTCATAAACGTTGGTTAACATCGACCATACTACACAGCGCAACAACCCCGAAGACAGAAATCTTCATACTCATCGCCCTGATGATGGAGACAGTATGACCTCTGAAACGTTGGTTAACATCGACCAGACTACACAGCGCAACAACCCAGAAGACAGAAATCTTCATACTCATCGCCCTGATGATGGAGGCAGTATGACCTCTGAAACGTTGGTTAACATCGACCAGACTACACAGCGCAACAACCCAGAAGACAGAAATCTTCATACTCATCGCCCTGATGATGGAGGCAGTATGACCTCTGAAACGTTGGTTAACATCGACCAGACTACACAGCGCAACAACCCCGACGACAGAAATCTTCGCGTAATTACACGTTTAAAATTGATTAGATACATGAAAGTCGCTACACACTGATAATTTTTGAGTTAGAAAACTGTGTGAGTGTGGCATTACAGTTCACTGATATTCTTGTGTGGAAGCCACCGATATTTACCGCGTGTACACAGACTAAAGGAACCGGGTACATAGGATCAAAAGTCCTGGTAGTAAAAAGTGGATACAAATTGCACTGCTGATACTGAAATCCGCTGTTGTCAAGAAACAGCGTTGTTGGATCCTATCTCAGTGACTCGTCGCCTTCTGCGAAGTTGCCTAGACTGTGCGAAAACACTAAAAGGAAAATTTTAATTTAAACCCTTTAAAGTTTAGTTTAAACACTTCAGGTCTAACAGAACATAAACCAGATGTTATTAAATAATACCGACAAGGCAGTCGTCCGAATCCAGAGATGCAAACGACACTAGAGCGATTCAAAAAAAAAAAGACTCCAGATATTTTGTGTGCTCATACGTCTTAATTTAAAACATACAAAATGATAATTACACGAAAACTGTACTCAGATTTCTGCTTATTTACGATAAGTAATTGCAGGAATTTGTATATTAAAATGTTTACAAAGTCAAAATCTGCATTCAAGGAAGCTGAATGCGTAAGCAAATCACTATATCTTGTAAAAGTTTATGTTCTTCATTTCGCCTTACAAAGATAAACTGAAGCAAATGAATGGCAATAGTAACTATAGGTTCTTCATTAAATTTTAATAACATGAAATTAATTTTGACTCCCAAAATAATTCGTCAAAGAAGATGTTGATGATCTCCCTCGTAATTTTCAAACTGTCCTGATGTTACCTTATACTGTAATTTTTACGTCAGCGTGCTTACAATAGACAAACTCACTAGTTATAAATAAAGCCTTTCTTTTCCGAGTACTGTTATCTGGTAACTGTGGTTTATTTGAAACTCCGGCCTTTGTGTCTGTTCATTAATTACCCCTCCAACAGTCAGTCTTACTACAGTTTCTCGTGTAGTCACGTGACATGTACAACACGACAGCAGTCAACCTTAAGGTCCTAGTTTGACACTAGCAGGTCTTATCGCAAATTGCACAAGGCAATGCTCAAGTACTGTGCTAACAGGTAGCGTGCTCAAAAGCTTATTGTTAGCTATAAAGCATTGTGAGTTCATAAATGCACGTATGTTTCAGGATCAGAAATGGGGAGTAACAGATTATTTGCTCCAAGTTCTTGATGCAGTAATGGCATATGTACTGCTCCTCCGAGTCATCTTCTATTTTTCCAATATGCCTTCCGTATAACCCATTCATGGAACAGTCTTCTTGAGAAGCCAATAGTATTCTCATCTATTCAAGAAATTCTCCACATTCTATGAACCTCGAAGGTTCATTACTGTGTTCACAAAAGCCCGTAAACTGTCATTATTCTCAGGCAGATAAATCCAATCCACACCTTCCACCGCTATGTCCCCAGCATAAATTCTAATATTATTTAACATCTATCTATTTTTCACCTCCTAAATGCGCGCTACGTGCCCAACCCATCTCATCCTCCTGGACTTGGCAACCTAATAATATTTGGTGAAGAGTAAAAATTATGGAGATCCTCATAGTACAGTTTCCTCTAGCCTCCTGTCACTTCATTCCTCTTTGGCCCGAATATTCTCCTCACTACCCTGCTCTCAAACACCCTCATTCGATGTTCTTCCCTTAATGTGAAAGACCACATTTCAAATGCATATAAAACACAGTCAAAATTATAGCTCCATATATTCTGATCTTTACATTTTTAGATAGCAGACAGAAGACAACAGATTTCAGAAATACGCTGTAGCAAAGTATTCTCAGAATTTCATCTGTCCGGTTTGTTATCGTCATTCCAAGGATTTGTTGACCACATTGCTTCAGCACTCGTCTGACATCTCCCCGAAACACGTGTCTTTAAGACCGTATATCCAACTGGTTTATTCATGATGACAGTTATTTCATTTGATCCTTCAAACACTCTCATGAGGAACACACATTCAGAATGAGAAAGCCCTAGTACAAGATGAGCTTGTTTATAGAGAGATTCCTGGAAGTCTTGTGTTCGCATTCCAATATTCCTCTAGTGACATATGCACTACCCTTCTTCATTCTTTGTAATGCAGAACACACAATTTTCCCATTTCAACGCCAATAATGGACAGACAAAATGTAGGGGCCTCTTTCAGAATCGATAATTTACTTCACGAGTTGTATATTGACATTCAAACGGGTGTCTCGCTTCACAGTTCCGTTTAAAGTTTTCGGCTAACCCTTTAAAACAGTCGTAACTATGAAAGTTACTGCATCAAGTACAGCTCCGTGTCTGACCCCATGGTCACAGCCCTTCAGAAGTTAATAGTCCTTCAGCTGGATAAAAACATCCTCGCTATTTATAGAGACTAAAGTCCATTACTGAGTTCGTGAGAGCCAGCCACTATACTCCATCCTGAGCCATTACACACCTTGTAAAGCTCATGTAACCAGAATATTCAGAGCCTCAATAGCGTTTGGTATGACAGACTCATAGACGGCATCAGATATGAAGCCCCATTAATGAAAATTGTATGAGGGTTAAGTCAGGCGACACTGGAGGCCATGCGATTTCATCCCTACGACTAATCCATTTTTCTGATACACGTTTGTAAAAGTATTTTGATTACTAACCCATCGTTTTGAAAAGCATCAAACGCAAGAAGTGCTTAATGCATGTAACAACAGTTTTTTGCGTTCATAATTTTAATAAACGCTACGTAAGAGTAGTTGGATGCGATAGGTAAGTTCACAGTTGTCATGTTTTGCACATTCCGGTCTTCAGCGCTGG
>NW_019060064.1:404837-416234 GCF_000696155.1 Zootermopsis nevadensis
TCCTCACCCGTCACTGTCTCTCCCTTCAGTTGTCCTTTCTATGTCTTCCCGCAGAAAATTGTTTTTCATTTGTTTCCTTCCCCAGTGCAAGCGCCTCCTCTGACGCTGTTTTCCAGCGCGCGTTGTCTCTTGAGTAACTGTTCTTAGTTTTCTGTTTACATCGATTTTATATCGCCTTTAACACACAACATTTGTTCACTCTTCTCCGTGATATTCATGATATTTAATAACTCCCCACACTAGTTGACTACTCAGCTAATTCAGGTGGGGGAGGGCAGCTGACACATCACATTTTACTGGTGTCCTATCACCAGCTGCAGAGCGGGCGACCCTCTCACGTGGTGTTTGCATTGTGTTCTCATGAAAGGCGAACAGAAGAGCCATCTGCACCTAACAACGAGCCTCCATGAAACAGGAGAGGAATACCCGATTTCAGCAAAATGTGGCAATAAAGCCTGTGTTAATCACGATTATACTAAATGCGAGGGCTGCTCCTTTGTGCATTATTTCCGTCCTCGTTAATTCCAAAATTCCTTCCAGTGGCGGCTTGTAATTTCACTTGCAAAACCTGGGCATAGATGGTAGATAACACTAAAAGTATCGTTCTCCGTGTTCCAGGGTCAGTGAGCCCGTCAATGTCTGTCTGTCTATCTATCGCAGTTTTCCTACGAGGCACGCAACCCAAATAACCAGATTCATTGTTGTGTAACAACTGTGGCCATGGGTTCCTTGCCGGAACACACGGTTACCCGACAATTGGAACCGAGGCCTTTATTGAAACACATTTTTGGGCAACAATGTCCTCGGATGACGGCAATGCAACAGTGACATAAGCGATGTGGCGTTAAGAAGACCTTTATAAAGCCAGTGTACTCCAAAGCGTGCACCTTCCTAACCCTGTCTTAAAAAGGCTGAGTCTACGATTATCTGTTATTTCCGTCATTCCTAATTCTGTTCACAACATTTTAAGCAAAAGTGCATTCGCACCTTACGGGTTTTCCCTGTTATTTAAGTAAGCACCACGCTATGCAGACGAATGGGCGAATGGAGATAGAGACCCACGCATTCTTAACCTTGCCACTACATACAGGTGAGTGTTAATCCTGTATCCACTGTTAAATGGGCCCCAGAGGAGTCTGGGCACAGTGGCAAAGAGGATATGAAGGAACACGAGTCCACCAGCTGATCACTTTGGTCTACACACGGCCGCCACATAGAAACATGCTGATGCAAACCCGCGTATGTAAGACGCAGGGCAAGCAATGCATTGCCCAGCTAGTAGAAACGTGTACTGACAGTGACTACTATCTTCAGCACACAAAATAATGGCTTATGAAACCATCTACTCCATGCACTTCAATTTTATTTTGATAGCATCAGAGAATTGAATGGAAGATCCAATTTCCATTTCGGACGTTCATTTTGCTACTCCTGTGTTATACACGTGCCTGTGATGGAAATGAATGTTGATATTGGTCTCAGTATTGCATCGTTCCACGAGACTGTGAAATCTGTTATCTCAGAATTCGCTTACAGGTAATTTTATAACCTCTTGAGTAGGGTGAGTAACTCACTCTCCTATGTGGATAAATTCAAATAAAAGACCCATCACCGACTCTTCCATATTCACCCTTCCGTATTTAATGACGATGCGGGTGACTGGTTCCTGTCACCGAGTCTTCGTCAGCGCATGCAGTAACAGCCGCTCAACTGCTACAGAAATTCACCGACTTCATGGAATCCGAAGGTCCACTGCCGTTTGCACGAGGACCTGTCACTAGTCCCTAAACTGAACCGGGTGAATCCAACACGCAATCCTACCATCTACTTCTAGGTCGTCAGAGCGGTGTCTTCCTGAAGTTTGTATGCATTCCTCCTATGCGTGCTACATACCCCTCATGTCGTTCTGTAGACGTCCAGAAGGTCCCTAGCTGTCTAGCCCTTGTCGACTGTCCGCGTCCTAGTTATTCCACAACCTGAGAAAGCATCGCTCCATGGCGACATGACAAGCGAAAGCAATGAATACGAAACCAGTTAATTAAATTAATCTCTGTTTATTCTGAAGAATCAAACGGAGCATAAACACTGTCGAAAATATTCCCGGCAAGTAACTCGTCTACTCATAGTGCCCACTGTTCTATAAAGTTAAACATCCTGGTTTATCTACTGATAGGTAAGCAAATATCAGCTTCTCAACGAGGAGTTCCGTTTGAGCTGGCAATGGAGGAGTACTAGTGGTAGAGTTATTTTGGTAGCACAGAAATTGTTTAAAATGTTTTGTTTAGAAGTGTTTCTAATTTATGTTCTCACGGTATCTGAAAAACTGAATTGTGGTTAAGAATATGTATTTTTTCTTGAATCGGTTTTATTGATAACTTGTTCGTAAACATATATACGTCACTGCCATGTGTCTCGACAATCGAGCACAACTGTGTGGAACATCACGCATGATACAGTGTAGGGAGATTTGTTTCCGTGTTACGAACCCAGGACCGTAACATGGAGTTGCGGCTGATAAACCGAACCAGCTTAACATTCTAAAGCTCTTCAGTGTGATTTTTTACACTCTGGACGATACTGTTATTATTACTAGGTGTAATGTAGCAAATAGTTTTAGTGCAATTAGAGACCGTAACACAGGCATTAGCATGCAGTTAGCAAACAAGCGGTTTCTGGCTCAACAGGGCGTCCAAACCAAACATGGTGTGCAGATTATCATTCAATCAGCAAACAATAATTGTAACTGATCAGAAAATAGTCACACAAGCGTATTAATTATTGCTACCATTCTGTTCAGAATCAGTACTCCCCATCTCCCACATATAAAGGTAAGGATTAAATGTACAGAACAATTTGTTGCTTCTTGTTTTGAATGGGTGTCTCGCCCCAAGGAATAAAATATCGATTGCGGATTCTTTGTATTAAATTCAGGTTGTATGAGAACAGATTCTAGGGACAAACACTTTCAGTACCTGGATGTGAGGGTGACAACTCACAAGACCTGAGGTACGTAACTACATCTCATGGCCCATCTGGATGTGAGGGGGACAACTCACAAGAACTGAGGTACGTAACTACATCTCATGGCCTTCGATGCACAAATAATGGTTTTGTTGCTGAAAGTCTGGGGTCCCTAGAAAGAGGACCACTTTACATACATTCATTCTGAAACACCACCATGAACAAGTTGGGATTTAAGGTTCTCACGGCGAAGAATATGAATATGGCTGTCTTCTGGTAAACTGAGTCTTGTAGCCTGGGTAGATATTAGCCGACATTTAAGAGGAGTTTATACAAGCCTTCAACTATCTCACTAAAGATGAATCCAGTAGGCACCTTTGAAAGTCGGTCAATATCTATCAGATTACAGAATATCCCAGATAATTCCTGTCTTCACCGTAGACAACTTGAATAGACGTAATATTATCGAGCATAAATTTATACATTTGCCCCCGTTTAGTAATGTAACAAACTCTGTGAATTTCAGACTCCAAATAAAGGGATAAACTATAACGAAGGCAGAAAACCAAATACACATTGCGTTAGAACGTTTTAAAATATATCGATAGTGACAAGTCACTTCAATTTGCCCCATCAGCCTAACACAGATCAGCACTTCAGTCTAAAGCCACATCACAGTTGTATTCCGGGTTACTACCGATAAAACATATGTATTTTTTTGTGGATGTGAATAAATTTTACCCCCTTCGTGGAATTTAGCACTGCTAACATCAACGTGAGCTACACTTGATGCAATTTTATTGGCTTCATAACTGTCACAAGGCAACATTTTCTCGTTTAAATAATGGGACACATATTCAGTGACAGATTACGTACATTGGTACACGGAGTTGCTTATGCCTGACGCGGTGCAGCGCTGTATTTTGGCCAGTGTTTGTATTTACGTGCCCCAATCATTAATCTAATAATGACAGACACATTGAGCTGGAGTGTGGTCTGCCTTTGCCATCTAGCAGCCACTGAACGTCGCAGTCGAGTATCAGACCCTTCTACTTCGTATTCGAGAGATCCCGGGTTCAAAACTCGGTCCTAAACTTCGGGATTGTATTTAGAAACACGCCAATCCTTTAAAACCTAAGAACTTAAAAATAATATTTTTTTAGAAAAATTTAGTTACGTACTTAAAAGAAACACAACGTCTCCGTTAGAAAAATTAATTGGTTAACTCTGTTTAAGGAAATAATCGCTGTTTATTCTGAGAATTACGCGAAACCCATAATGCAATGTGTGTGCAAAATGTGAAATTGCTGATAAAGCAGGTGCTCTGAAGAGTTAAGTTGTGACATACTGCACAGAGAGAAATTTCATTTATCAGTGACAAGGAAATAGCGACACTGCATAGGGCAGAGTTGAGGAGCGTAATACAGGACACAATTTGTTAACTCAAGGCAGCAATTCAATGTCCATCAAGCTGTTAATTCAGACAAATTGACGTTTATGAACTTTATTATGTTACAACTCTCCCCCTTTGTATAATCTCCGTGTACGAAACAGATGCACTCCTAAACCATCACCGGTAGCTCTATAGAATGGTTACTCAAAGAACTCACTTGTGGCTTAATACTCAACCCATAGACAAATACTGCAAGCGTGAAAATTTCTACCAAGGAAAGAGATTTAGTCTGCTGTATTGTCGATTATATCCATTATTAGCCCGGATTTCTCTTCATTCTTTGACACCGGAACTTCTCTAAATAATATTTTAAAATTTCACTCCGTACCGCAAAGAAAACGCAACACTTTACCATTACGAAGATCAACTTGTTAACGTTGTTTAAGGAAATAATTCCTGTCTACACTGAAAATCATACGAAACACATAAGTACAAAGTTCAGAGGTAATGATTGTTAAAGTGTGTGGGTCATATAGTTACCACGGATTTAAATTGTTAAAGTGTTCCGAAATAATAGTATTCTTATGTACTGCATGTAAATACCGGTTATCCATTAATCTTCTACATACAGCTTTACTCTCATAAGCTGTACAAACAATAACAGATACTTTTTTACCAATTAAGTGAAATGTTAATGTTAGTGCACTAAATAACTAATATCACAAATCATGGTCCTTCTTGGAAATCTTATATACGCTCATCTAGTGAAGAAATGTAAATGAGTTTAAGGGTTAACACAACATCGGATATGCATCGGCCATTGACAGTAAGATATAAAACAAGGTTCTCGATTTTCTTTGTTCATGCTGAAATATATTCTGTTGAAACCGGATAAAAGAAACAAGAGATACACAGATATGTTTCCTCCCCAGTTTGACTTCTGTCTGCATCTTCATTCCATACATTACCCACAATACTTTAGTTCCTCTTTTCTCTTTCAAATTCGCCCTAGCTTCAGGCTATATTGTATGCAGTTATGTAAGCAATACGTGGAAGAATGGCATAAGGGTAAAAGTACAGACTACGCAAACGCTAGGTTCAAAAACATTGTCGTAGGACAACCGAAGAATCGAGATTTGAAGTTCACGCTGCTGTGAAGATATAGATGACAGTCTTCTGGGTTATGGCGCCATCTGTACTTGTAGGTAGATACCAACATTTCGTAGGACCATACCACCTCTATTTTCAGAGCTAAAAATTAAGGCAGTTAGTTCATTCGCAACGCTGGTACTAACCTAGAAGTTCATACGGCGTCACAACTCTGACGACCATCGACAAGTTAATAATAATTTATAAACATTTTTAACAAGTAAGGATGCGTGTTCCAGACCTGGAACTGTAAATCGAGGTATAGCCTATTTACATGAATTACAACTCGGCGAAAACACTGTATTATATCCTTTTTGCACGGAGCGCTGTTACTGTGAAATTCTTTGTATACATGACTGAACCTTGCCGCTGGATCTGAAGTGAAACAAAAAGATTCTTTCGTCTCTTTGTATGTTTCTACCATTCCAGTATTTCTTTTTTCGAAACACTGCGAATGGGGTTGTTACTAACATGAATCGTCTCTTGAGGACAGCCAGAAGTGGGTTTCATGTAAAGCATCGAAAAGAACTTGTCACACCTACGTCCCTTATTCTACTTCGACAAGGACAGTACATAAATAATTAGTCTAACTTGACAACTAATGTTATTAAAATTTGCTGGTACACCTAAACAATTTAGTGATCCATTACTGTACAGACGTGGAGATACGCCCCTACATAGAATACTGTAAGTTTCAGACCTTAGAAAGGAAAATCATTAACAAAATGTACCCCATTTTATTTACGTATACTTGTCTCATGACAGATATCCCATCGCGCAGTGATCACAAAACTACAGATTCCTTACAAAGAAGATTTATTCATCTAAACTCAAACATACTATCAGTACGCTGCTCTCAGACGCTATTCTTCCTTCCTTCAGCACGACAGATCATGATTTTCATCTTCATACAAACTAATCGAGCCGGGATAGCTCAGTCAGTATAGTGACTAGCTACGGGCTGGACGGCCGGGGTTCGATCCCCGACCGGGGCAGAGGATTCTTCCTCTAGCCTCTGCGTCCAGACCGGCTCTGGGGCCCACCCAGCCTCCTCTACAATGGGTACCGGGGTCCTTTCCCGGGGGTAAAGCCGGCCGGGGCGTGATGCTGACCACTCACCCCCATCTAGTGCCGGGGTCAAGGAAGAGAGGAGCTATACCTCCACTCACCCCAAAACGCCTACATGGCGTATAGTGGGACAAACTTTACTTTACTAACATGCACGATACTAAGCCCAACTAGTTGTTCACAAGACCCCGCCACTGACCATATCCTGCGCATTTTCATATTGTAATTCTATCTACGGCTACATCTCCGAAATGGTTTCTTCCTTCAGGGCACTCAACTGCATTTCGTATTTAAATATCACCCACATCATACGAGCTACATATCACATCCACTTTATCTTCATTGATTTTATTATACTAATAGTATTGTAAAAGTACAAATCAGGAAGTTCATTAATAATTTTCTCCAACCTACTATCACATTCTCTCTCTCTCTCTTAGGTTCAAATATCCTCCTTAACACAACGTTCTCAAACACCTTTAGTCAAATTTCGCGCTCATATAAAACATGTAAAATTATAAATATAATATATTTAGTTCTTTAGATATCAGACGGGTAGATAAATTATTCTTAAGTTTCCGAATTACATGTTTTTAAATTAAATTAAATCTGTTATTTTAATATATGTATATCTAACACACGTACTGAATATAATGCGAAGTTTCAGGCTGATGTATTGTTGTGTTTTGTGCTGTTAAGTCGTGAAGAAGTTACGTTGTTAAGAAGTGTCTGATGTCATTGAAGTTCCTTCCTTCTTCAAAAGGCAATTAGCTCAGCTAATCAAGGTATTCCCTGCCTTTTAAGGAAACCTCTTTTCGTCCCTTTCCTGAGCCAGATCAGTCCAAACCACGTACTACATTCCCATTTCCCTAAGATCACATGTCCAACAGATAGCGGAGCGGTAGCTCTCTGGTCCTGTGATCAATAGGAAACTGGTTTGAACCTCGGCTAGACCAATTTATATCGCATTTATATTTTTTCCGTGGATCTCGTCAAACTTCCCAAACAAATCCAGTAATAGCACCCTTGAATTTTAAACGTTTTAAAACAAAGAATGTTCTGGGCCGAACCAAACTTATCACTGCACACACAAACCTGACCAGTCACCTATATGCAGAATGAGGTTTAAGAATAAAGGGAGATTTGCCTCCACTCATTCACAGGTCCCCAAGGCGTCTTGCTTAGGACAATTTTAAAATCGCGTTCCATAGCCCCATTCTAAAAATCAGTTTGACCTGGCTAGAATTCCAACATCAAACAATTAAGTGGTTTGCATCAGTTTCGCCGCGAAACTGCAGACAGAGAAGGGAATTATGAGATTCTCAAAGCATTCAACTGCAATTATGCCAAAGTCCTCGAATTTCCTGCACTTTCAAGTCCACCTTTTCTTTCCGTACCGTATTTCTGCACTTTGTTTCCGTCGTTTGCTTAATGCATGTTATTCCTTGACGTTTTTTATAAACTTATTCCCTTATTCAAGAAGAAAGTTACTATAGAACTTCGCCAGATGTCCTCTTGGTCTTTGTTCTAATGAAATGCGGGCCCATCGTTCACAATACTTTCTCCACACCCTGCCCCCTTGCACCATCAGCAAACTTCAATTCCGCTTTCTCTTGAACATCTCTTTTCTATTTATTTTCTCTTCTCTCACTTGGTTTACACATCGTGTTTTACCTTTTAGATGAATGTTTAGAATCGGTTCCAAAATTGCGTTCAAACGAAGTAGAAGGAAACAGATAAACAGAGAAGAAAGACATATAAAAGGAATCTGTGGCGAAGTAGGAGAAACAGAACCCGGGAAAAAATGGAACTGTCTTTTCTGTTTTCTGAACCACTCGAATTTTCTTTCTTCCTCTCGTCAGCGTATCTATCCCATTATTCCTACCTTTACATCTCCATGTTTATTTTTCCGCATGAATTACTTTCCAGAAGGAAAAGTAGAGTTTCGCTTGCGGTATAATTTCTGTATTGATGTTAACATATACCCACATAATATTATTTCTATTCGAGTACGTATTGTCGCCAGCCTGATAAAGAATGCATTTCTTCGCCTACTACTACTATTTTCTCTATCAAACTCCATACCCAAAACTTCAAACAAGACAAACCATGTTCGAGACATTCACATGCAAAAGTTTTATGTGTCTTAAACAAAATCTGTATCTGATAACAAATTTTGGATCCAGCAATTTTTGTATTATCCATGGAGTGGAGTTCTTTTTCAGAACCTAAGAGTTACTCAGCCTCATCTTAAGGTTCATTACCATGTTCAAAAAAGCTTGTCATTTCTCTTTGCTTTGAAACAAATTCAGTCCACATCCTCACACTGTATTTTTAAGCAACCATTTTAATAATATCCCCAAAACTACCAAATTCTATAACATGTTGGTATAAGGACAACTAAGATGAGAATTAGTTTGATACCTGATTTCCAAGTCATTCTTAAACTATAAAGTACAGAATAACAAATCTAATGACACTTGTCTAGTATTCAGTCATGTTACGAAATATTTCTTTTCGACCTTGATTAATATCACAGTCCATATAAATGAAAATGGTCTAAATAAAAAGGAAACAAGGGAATTTCTTGTCAATAAAAATAATGGTATAATTCTCTTTCATATTAATATTATACTGGTTTATTTCGTATCTGAACACATAAAATTGCTTTAGTGCTAACTCTAACGGATTCAGAATCTTCAGAAAGTCAAATCAACCCCTAACATAAAAGGACGGAACGGCATAACAAAAACAAAAAGGAAGTGATGAGAAAACAAAAACAAAATATGACTGACAACAACACAATAACGTTTACACAAAATATGTTTATCAAACACTCTGGGAATTTCACGGGTCGCTTACTGTTACACGCCACTTTATACATCTCGGTGACAGAGTTTCTTTCGTTCCAGGAATACAGGAAACGTCTCATTAAAATGTCATCATTTAAAGCATTAAATAAACTAATAAATTACAGTCAAGCTTACAGTTGTCCAACACCCGATTAAACACGTTAAGAATGTTTAATCAAGCGAAACGCATACTGACTTAGTACTGTGAAATTATTCTTGCAGACATATTTCAAGCAACATTGACTGTTTCTTAAATAATTGCCGAAGAGTCTGTGGTAACAGCGTTGCGTCTCTATTATGATAGATACTTCTCATTTTCTGAATTTTATTCCATACGAAGGGCATTTCGCCATTTTTTTTACACTGCCTTTAAGGAACTTCCCTTTTCTTCAGGATGGTCAAGCTTAGTGTTCGAAGATTCCCGGGGTCAATAAATCGCTACCACTGATATCAAAAATAAAGGACAATTTATAATCTATAAATGATAAAGTAGAAGCGAATAATCCAGTTGTTATGAATAATAACCAAAGCATACGCCGGATTTATAAGTAATAGCCAGTTATTAACTGCCAGGGCGGTAATTAAACATATTCGCTGGTAACTACTCGTAATTACAAAATAGTCGTTATTACTTTAACAAAGCGCGAAGTGTGATTGTTCGTGTCACGCTGTCCTTGAAGCTTAAAAGCTATAATTAACTATGGTAAAGAAAAAATTCTTCTACTCTGTGAGCGTTACTACCATTAGGCAGCCTTTAGAAGTATTTCTGATATAGATGATACGAACGGCGAAATAACATGGATGGGAAAGGAATACGGAAAAAACACGGGATAAAACGGAAGTAACAGAGATTCAGGAAATGAATAACGAACGAAAACAGCGTTCACATTAGCCCGCCACTAGATAAAGAAAAAGTCAGCTGAATTTAGTCCATATACTCACAAAATTCATTTAATACATATTTTAATATTATCCTCCAAATACGTCTAGGTCTCATCCTTTCCGGGTTTTTAAATAAAACTGTTAATGCATTACTTATCTCCTCAACGTTCCGTAACCCCCCCCCCACAAACCCAATCTCCTCGAAATGTCTCCTCTTAAACTAATAATGAATTCGTAATTCTTAGTTGCGAATGTAATCTTATTTTCGAACAATCTGCAGTCGCGTCTAACAGAATGAAGACGTTGGGAAAGCAAACTTCTATTTGCGTGTGTAGCGTTGCCCAGAGACAGTGTTCTGGCAGAGAACACCAGAAGCCCGATACATACCCACCCTGACTTGCAAGCCTGGAATAACATCGGAGTACAAAGGGACCTCAAAGACACGAGGGTACAACCTGTATTCTCGACTTGAACCTACGCGTAAAAGATTGGGAACCTTAAGGCGTTGAAGCCAGATACCAGAACTGCGAAGAATGTAAAGTGCGTTGAAGGATTTATGTATCCTTAAGGACCCTTTAGAATGAGCAGTATGAAGAAACAAAAAGAGATAACAATAGGTCAACACTTGAAGACATAAAACACAATTTCAATAACAGATTCTAAAACTTTAGAAAGTATCAAGATATTTAATATTTAAATAATTGATTGACTGACTGATCATGGAGAAAAGTCCTCTTAGGAAAGCTTATAATCTTTCAGATAGTCAAGATATTTTACAAAGATATCTCGGCACTTGCATGAAGAGACTGAACAAAACCACGAAAGCCCTACCGGTAACCGATCTTCAGCAACCATTCAAACTCTTCACAAATACGAATCAGGAGTGAAAAGAACGTAGTTGTTCCTGCAGTCTACCTAAGCACCACCTCACGAAACAGGCGGTGGTAAATGTCGACGTTATCTGTGCCACGAGGTAGTGTGGTCAACTTCACGTCCAGGCTTCCATACTCTGCAAATGCCATGGGACTTGGACAATATATTTATTACTTTGATTTCCCATAAACACGCCTTTTGGCCTGCCCGTAGGTGCAA
>NW_019060064.1:426285-442941 GCF_000696155.1 Zootermopsis nevadensis
GGGTTAAACATAGTCCCCCACTGCTCTTCCTTACGTTTCTTTGACAACATTATTTAACAAGTTCATGCACACGCGGAAACAAGAACTGACGTAAAATCATTGAAATAATATTTCTTAAATCACAATTAGTCATAACTAATTCCCTGCAGTTTATTCTGTTGGCATGAATCCACATGTGGAGAAGAACGAAGGACGAACAAACGAGCTTGTATCACGATGGATTTCTCTAATTTTATTCGCCTTCGTAATCTACGCGCAGAGAATGCAGCGCCTCTTGCAAGAAAGTGTATATCGACAGTCTCCCTTCTGCATATTCACGCTTCATTTCCGTTTTTGTGATGCCCTGCCTGCCTCTGGGATCCGAATTCACCGACTATTGTAGCAGGTGACACGATTCCCACACGATGTAACCGGAAGACCACTGCACACGATTAGAAATTAACAAGCCCGTACGATCAAGACGTTCCTTTAAATTTTGCCGGAAAGTACACTTGTTTCATTTATTATGTATCTTACTGATCTATCTTCGAACGTGGGATATGCTGCGTAATGTTAAAACGTGTATATCGAAGGCTTTTTTTTTAATTCAGTGTCACAAATAGGGGTAGTTTTCAGCGGTAAACCTACTGGCTGCCGCATTTATTTCATTTAAAAGTGAAAATTAATCATAGAGAAAGGGATTTAAACACAAAATTACTTACACAATTAATTATTGAATTTAATTTTGATTTACTATATAGGTGCTAAACAAAATTTTGTCTGAAGAATACTTAGCGGAACGGGCTTATATTAAGGAGGTCAGAGATTTATTGCTATTCGTTGGAGAGTCTGTAGAAGTAGGGCCATAAACATATACGTAATTACTCTAATTCCCAGCCAACAACTGTCAACGTTTGAAGGTGAAGTGCCGTTTCACATCACCAGAACGAATGCAACTCCGTACAAGACCAGAAGCCACGAGTGACATTTAGTCTCTCATTCTTGATTATCTTCCGGCGAAGGCGCACATATGAAAACGATGCTTGCAAACAGGTGCACCTACAGGCAACATAAGTGTACCCGGAAGAGAAAAGTTCTGCCACAGCAGTAACTCATACCTCACAAGTATACTAATCGCGTTTAGAGGCTCCGCGGTGTAGCATATGGAATCTTTTCACCGCATCATCACACTTCAGGCCATGGTACAATCTCTCAGCGGTTTACACAGAATTGAAGGAGGGTGTGTGGTAGTTTTGCCCATTCTACAAGAAGCTCCATCCTTTTCCAGTCAAAACAAACGACTTATAGAGACACTCACCCCACCCACTCACCACCAGCCACCACCGTTGCGTCATAACAGTGGATTAACACACCAGTGCACATTGCTTTGGAAATTTCGCTTCCATTGTACATCTCCTAGATTCCACTATTATTCACAGGAGTTCCCTTCTTGCAGAATGATTAGTTATTATAGGATTCAAATAGCAAAAATTGCTGAAGCTGCACTGATATAACTTCCTTTCAGTAATGAAGTAAAAGTAGGTTTAAATTTAAAGTTGTCTCTGGCTCTTGTTAAGCACTATATCACAACGACATGGAAGTGAGTGGTTAATTTCACATCCAAGAGCTGGTGTTGACGTGGTGTCGAAGAGAAATGCCATCTGCCCTTGCCTGGAATCGAACCCGGGTCATACAGCCTGTAACTTACGCCTATGAGAAAACTGTCAGGCTGCTTTAGTCTAGTACTCTGGAAAATATGCGTTTATTTATATGAATGAATTTGTTGTACGCTTCTTAGCGTCATATCAAACGTCGCTGTTAACACACGCATTTCGATTTGTGGTCTTCAGTTCGACTCTCAATCCAGAGAAAGGATAAATGGGGTATAAATGTATGAAATAAATTATATTCAACTGACGGGCTTTTGTGGACAAAAACATTAATCTCCCGATTTCATAAAAGCGAGGAAATTTCTTGAACACTATAGTTATCATACTTTTAATGAACATCCAGTACCATGGAGTCAATCGACTACTTAGTGAGCAAAACACATTTCATTCTACTGAACCGTCAAAGAAAAGCAGTTTTTCAGGCTTAAGACGGGGATATTCTGTCATTTCGCAGTTTGTTCTCTACTTAATTTCGAGCCATCTCCCACTGCAGCTGAAAATTCCTCCACTCCACTCAGTACAAATGTCGTGTTTCCGATTTTTTCGGTTATGAAAGTACTAAGTTCAGAGTCTCAAGTTGTCTAATGACTCTCCATTGAAAAAGTGCGGGAAGTGGAAAGAAGGTTGGCATTCTGAAAAGATGATGTTGAAAAATAACGTTTTTATTACGATGACTTTCATATGCTGAAAGGAAAAGAAGTCCTAATGATTTGTCTTCTTCCTGTGCGTGTCTGTATGTCTGTCCTGCCCTGTTAACTCCTGAATCCCAAAGAGAGTTCCGTAATACACTTACGAAAGATGTTCAGCCGGCGAAATCCCAGAGCCACAATTTTAAAATCTTTCATCTCAGTTGTTCCTAGTGGTAAGTATACGTACCAAGTGTTCTAAAAATCAGTACCTTTGCCTGTTACCCGTAGGGTGTACTTAGGTTTTTCGTAAGGAACTCAAGAAACACATATCTTCAGTTGCCTGAAGACGAAGGTAGTTCTCGGAACGCTGGTGTTTTCGCCTTTCAGCCCCTTGACATATCTGGTAGCCCGAGAAAAAATCATTATAAATCTCCTTCGTTAACCAATTTCTGCAATGGTGTTTACAAATCTTGCTATTTTACACCTTCATACATTATTGCCTTAAGATAATAATAATAATCCGTGGCGTAAGAGCCCTCTGAGAGCCAAAGCCGACTAGCTGGCTGCTGGCCTCACGTTCACATGCCTAAGCAGAGGTGAACGATCATCCTACCAGATATAGAGTGACGTGTGGTCAGCACGACGAACCCCCAGCCATTGCTAGTTTTCATGACCGGATTACACTACCCATTCTAGCTCCCCAATTTCCTCACGATGCTGGGTTGGAACCGGTCCCATACACCAGTCGAAAATCTCATGAGAAATTTCTTTCCCCGAGACTCGAACCAGCGCGCATTCCGTATCACCGGCGTTCCGAGAACTATCTTCGTCCCATCCACGCCTAAGTGTTTCTCATTTTTGGTATCCAACCAGAAATTTGCATGGATTTCCCACAGGTGTGCTACATTCATCGCCCATCATATGCCTGTGGATCCCAAGGGAATCCTCGAGCAGGTATACCGGTTACTCAAAATTAATTGATTGTGATCAGTGACAAATGTAGGATTTCGTAGGGCAGACATCATATGGCAGAGTAACTAGAAACTGCTTTAAGACATTGTTAGAAGTCTTAGGATACTTGGTAATTAGAGAAAGTATTTCAATTCCAGGTCGTATATTCATTACATTCGGTTCTTAGCATGTGTCTGAGGGATCGAAAAATCTAACAAGAACTGAGTGGTCGGCCCAGCTTATAACATGTACTAATTCTCAAAGTTTCAATGTTCGAAATCTCAGTATACAAACAAAAGTACCAGGGAAATTAACTTTCCAAAACCTAGCAATAATTCTCCTGTGCTCATTTCAAAGTTGTAAACCGCACGGAGTACTTTATTTATTACCCATCTCTAAATGTAGGACCCATAAGCCAACTGTCCCATACATTAACTAAATTATTAAAGGTGATAACCCTGTAATCTCTTTCCTCGTTTGTTCAACTTCTGTTGATATACTGGCCCCAATACGTCAAACAAGTGTATACAGGAGTGTCCGCCATTACTGCAGCTTGTTGCTACAACTTTACAACTGAGGATCAATTTATAATCTTCCTAGAGGTTAAAACTTCATCTTCGTATTCGGGAGGTCCCGAGAAAATACTGGACCGGAGTCTGGCTATCCCAAGATTCGAGATTCTCTAGGCAATGACGACGACGAAGATAGTATTCTGAGTAGTAACGCCCTGTGAACTTCTACATATTTTCAAACGTTTTGGAGAAACATAACGCGTCCATCTTCAGGACTGGAGACCGAAGATGAAGTTAGTCCTCCGAAACGTCGGTATCTATCTAAGAGTCTACACTGCAACACATCTCAGGAGACCAACCTTAATTAGAAAAGGCCACAAACTTCAACTAAATTTCATATATCTAAAATACCAAGAGCAACGTGAGTGATTAACAACTTAACAAACTTAAATTGATCTTACTATCACCTAGTAACTTCAGTGTTGTACGTGTGTGTGTGAATAAATAGTAGCGATTTCTTCTAAATCAATCAAGTATTAATCATTAGCTGCTACGAACAGACCGTTTACACCACTTGTGATCCGGAGTCCATTTACTGGCTAGCTAGGTCCTAACAACCCATTTACCCTGTGATACCCAACCTCAATCACCTGCTCCCAAATTAAAACATTATCCGTGAAACAAACACCCACATCGCCCCGGGAGCAGAGGCAACTCAACGTCCACCCGGAGACGGCTACAGCTCCGCGGTGAAGAACCAATGGCACTCTGGGAAGCTACGCAGTGGACGGTTACACAAGATACTGCCATATTTTGAAATCTTTAAAAAACGATGTGAATTTTTAAGATGGCTGTCTTATGGGTTGTAACGCCGTGTAGTTGCCCTGATGATGGAGACAGCAAGTACCCCTGTAATTTTGATAATACCGTACCAGAATACAGGGCGCTACAACCCAGAAGATAGCCATCTTTATACATGCCGTCGTGAGAACTTTTGAATTTTATAGCCTCTGACAAAATAATACAGTCATGTATGCACTTCAGTCTTTGTTCCTACGTCTCATACAGTTGGCCTCTAGACCCACAGAAAATGTGTCGAGGTCTCACGCTCCTGTCACAGAATCGGTCAATGGGCGCTGTACTCTCCTTCCTACAGCATCAGCTGCGTTGCATAGCTTTAGTATTTCTGTGGCCATCACAGACAAATCGCATTCATGACAGCGGTTTCAATTCCTGCGATGTTAGCTGCAATTTGTGGTGATACCTGTCATTCCATCACCATAATATCATTGTCATGAAGACGGAATTTTCACAATGATCGTCATGACGTTACGCTTTGTGGCATTCTCCGTCGTAGTCAGCATACCAAGGCTGGGTCCCATATCGATCACAGTGAATGAGAAGCTTTTGTGGTCTTCCTTTGTAGCTCCTGGGAATTCTAAGAATTTTAGCTCAAACAAAGGAAGGCTGAGTCCGTCCCATTACGTTGTAATTCAAAAACTAAAACAGTGATATGCAACCCGGAGTTCGCGACATGCAAATTACTCGCGTACGAACTAATTTCAAGAACAGGAATTGTAAGGAAGGCGGAACAATTATAACGCGTTTACCAGGATTTCGCCTTTCACCCTTGTAAATGCCGTCAGTGACGTCACAGATTTCTGAAGGCAATGACCATTTCCTGGGCAGTGTGTCCGGTACCAGTACGGTCCTCAATAATTTCCCAGTTTTACACCCGTATAAAACACAACCAGCCGAATTTTAGTAAACCTGTGTTAAATTAACAGCGTCCGCATAAACTGAATGTCGCGGTCGGCACTCCTGTCTGATGTTTTTTTGAGACTCTCGTTATTCCTTGCAAGAAAATTTCTATACAATACCTTAAATGAGCCAACAACCACATCCTAGCGCAACCTTTCCGATTAATTATTCACTTACCGTCTTATTATTCGAGACTAAACAATTTAATCTATTCGAGGCTTCATTTAAAAGCCACAAATAAATCAAATTAAATTAATCCGGATAGTGAAAGAAGTATTTCCTGTTGTGTGAAAATACAAATGTGTCTCCTTTGTTACTCAACAAACCACACAGAGCTTGAACTGTTTTGCTTTGTCTGTATTCCGCACCATGTCTCGCTCCATGCGCAGTCTCTAAGTCTTTCCTTTGTTTCTTCGGCGGTAGATATCGGATTCTGCACAGAGTAATCTTTAGAGTTGATTAAGAGCCAAGACTTGCATCTTAACAACACTCAAATTTGGTTCGTTCATGTTCACAGTCGGAACGACGAAATCTTGGTAAATCTAGGAATCTGATTTACGTAGTTAGAAAGAAAGGACGAGACGAAGGTTGGCTGAAAGGGTGAAAGGATAACGCGTGCTAATGGTGGACTGTGCGGAGGTGTTTGCATGTGCCCCTGCTGCCAAATTCAAATTACGGCCCTAACTTCTTAATGCTTGTACAGATTTCATATTCATAAGAGCATTAAAGTTTATAAGCTGCTGGGACGAGGGATTTAGTCGGAGAAACAGAAACATAAGCGCGACTTCTTTAGCTGACTGGCTGCCTTTGTGACTGACTAACAGGTTGACTGAAAGACAGACAAACAAACTCACTCACTCACTCACATTGTTTGTTTTTTTCCAGAAATTAAGACTGGCATCCAATATCGTCTTAGGAAAAAGTCGTGTTACTTCGTATTCGGGATGTCCTAGGTTCAAATCTCTAGCCGGAGACCGACCATACTGACTGAGATTTTTCGTTTTCCTCATTCGCTCCAGACAAATCAATTCACGATCACTTCCTTCTGTATCCTTTCCAATTCCTTATTCACTGATCGTCTTACAATTCCACGCTACATTGCATGAACTACTAACAACGCCGACAAATAAACCCGAAATAAATCAAAATAACTAAGACTCTTCTAACAGTGTAGAAAGTGCCTTAATTTAGCTCCTTAACCGTATAATAATAGCATCATTGCTGACATGAAATTGTGGGCAGTCCTGTGCCATAGGACACAGCACAAGTTTGAGTACTTAGCAGCCAATCAAAATGTTATACAATCAAATTCAATTCGAAAGTAAATCTGTACAGCGGATACGCACAGGTGTTCAGCAAATATCAATCAGTTTCCCAGCTTGGAAAATATTGGAAACAGTGATTGATAAACTTGATACATGTCTGATTTATTGACAAAATAACAATGCGTGCAGATTCTAGTTGGCTTGTTCTGCTTTCTAAATTATTGATTGGCTTAATGATTGACCGACGGCCAATCAATAATTAAAATCTCCTGAATTTCAGGGAACAGAGTAACACGGCTCTAGTTTTGGCTGACTGACGGGGAACAGAACCTCATTTCTGCATTTCAAAAGTGGGTTACTGTGCGTGCGTGTACGAGTCAGCGGGTAGCTAAGTCTGTGATTAAATAGCTTGGTGGGTCAGAGGGTGATATTGTAAACGATAATGGGTGGGTTTGTTTTGAATGTAAGTGAATGAATGGATGGACGGGTGATTGATCCTATGAGGGTGGTTAGAATCGTACATGATCCCTGTACTACTCACAATGATGAAGTCGAAGTTTGTCTTTGCATTGCAACGCCATTTGTACTTACAGGTATTCATTTATATGGGAATTTTAACATTATTCTCCCATCTGAGCCTAGGTTTCCAAAGTTGTCTCTTCGATTCAGATATTCCGCCTAAAACTTTGTATGTATTTCAAGTACTTCCCATATGTGCTCTATATGTCCTGTGTCGATCATCATCCTTTATTCGATCACCGTTATAATATTTGGTGAAGAGTTTAAATGATTAAAATCCTCGTTACGTGATTTTCTTCAGCCGCTCGTTATTTCCTCCCTTTTAGAACCAAATATTCTTCTCAGCGCTTTGTAAAATATATTTCAATTCGAAACTTAAAATAAAATCGCTATGTTTCTTGAAATAAATATACCTATACTAAGATAATGGTTAGTTGGTGTTGGCTGGGAGGGGGTATAACTTTACAGGAGGGCAACAATTCAGACGCGTGAGGCTCCAACGGAATTATGAAGTTTGAAAGTCTTGCCACACATAACAAAACAGAGGAGTTCGGTGCACTAGGATTAAGAATCAGGGAGTACCTTGTTGGCAGAGAAGTGAAGTAAGCTGTAACAAGCTTGCAGTACGTGTAGAGAGAGACGTGTCTGCAGGCTTACGCTCAAGCTAAAGTGTCAAGACGCTAATAGGCTTGTGTGTTATGAAGACCATTATTCAAGTAAATCTTAGTGCAGCTCCTTGTATTCAGTGATACCGAAATAGGCTGTGTAAAAATATTCGTTTTCAAAATAAACCAAATAATTGGTGACAATTACTTTGAGGTCGAAACAGCAAACGTAGATCTACGCCTCTTTTTAAAATAACTGTCAATTTGTTAACCAAACTGTCCCCGAGACATATTATTGGGCTGTGTTTTCACACAGGAGCACAGTACTACAGCTGGAAACCCGAAGGGAAGGCATAACCTCAAAGACCTATGGACTGCATATAAAAGGATCACGGTAAGGAATAATCCTATTATTATTTTAGAAGTATTTTTAATGTTTTCTTCTTGGAGGTTAACCAATCAAAGATAATTATTGAATCACTTATTCCACAAATTAATACTTTATTTAACTAATTAGGTGACAAAAATAATAAAAATATAACACAAACCTTTAAAATAAATTTTGTAGATAAGATAATATTAAAATGTGTCATAAGAAAATATGGTGGAATCTTTGGAACTAGATTTGTGGTTCATGATAGGATCCAATAGCGAGCTCTTATTACACTTATACATTTCCATGTCTCTCTTGTAAAACCTATTTATGTTCTTAAATTTGTAATCTGCATACTGTATTTTAGTCGAAGGAAAGAAACATTGCAGAGAGCGAGAAGAATATATCCAGGTCATATTCGCAAACCTACAGCACACAAAAGTTCGGTAGAGGGATTCAGAATGCAATTCGGTTCAATCAATATCCCTTCGGCGTTCATATTCGAGTCCCACTGTAAATATTGAATATTTTCATTACGGGGAGCCCAGTCAGCGTAGGCTACGGAGATGACGTCACATTCCATTAGTTACTGCTGCCCTGCAATTCAATATGACGAAGTGTTTCTTGCGCCAACGAGTTTGTCATTATTAGAAGAAAGGAACTGGTCACGGAAGTGTTGTTCAGTTTTCAAGAGTTCATATGTTTCACGCAGCGTTCCTTTTACTAAACCCGACATTATTAGTAGGGTCGAGAAAGGGAGACCGCACACCATAAAACAGCGAGTGTCCGCTTTATAGAGCGTCTGTCGATTATAACACATACCACTTCTGCTGTACGAACATGTTTAAGTAGCACCTTAGTCGTGACTTTACCAAAGTCTGTCACAAATGTTAAATACTCGTATGCTTATAAAATAAACAAATAATGTCAACAGTAATATCTCAAAGGAATGGATTTCTTATCGAGAAGCTAATAGTCAGTCACTCGACTGGTTAAGAAATTCTCTCCTTTCGTTGAATACGAATGTCAATTACCGTCTAACTTGTCCACCCCGAGTCCCTGTACTGAGATGATACTCTGAATCAAGGCTGAGACTAGCCTAGACTAGGATGTCATGCACAGTAGGGTCGCCTGAAGACGGAAACAGAACTAAAATCCGAAACACTTAAACGATGAGCGAAGTCCAACGGATTAAGTGTACACATTGTGTCATACAGTCTAAAGAAAAATGTAATCTTTGCTAGCAGTCAAGAATTGAAAAATTAAGAGACATGAACTCCAGAATAATTACACCGTCTAAATTTCCTAATTTTTTGCAATCCAAGTTCTATCTAGATCTCCTATATACAAATATGAATGAAGTAATTATATTAATCCAATAAAATCTTATCGGGCGATCATTCGCCTCAAATGGTTACACGAATAAACCAACTTTTCTGGAACCATGTCTGTCGCCATCATCAGGATTCTGATCACATATCATTATATTAATGTTTACTGTTTCATTTCCTGCGTTTTCATTTACTTCTATATTAATTCAACCGTTTTAAACGCAATTATTTGTACCGTATTTATTTAATATATCTGCTAAATTTTTCTTCATATTTATTGCTACATAACAATGTAAATAAATGTCTGTTACAAATTGAGAGAGCAGAAGAGCGCCATAATGTATCTTTCAGCTGCAGCCAGCCTACAAACATGACAAAGTATCCACTTACCAAACACCACATTGCATAACCTTCATTTCAAATCAGTAAATCAAAACTTTCAAAAAGAAGCTTCGAGTTATATTTGTTTACTTCTCTACATCAGGCTACATAATTTATCTTGTCTGTACCCGTGTGTATTTGTAGTCACTTGTCACCGTTCTATAATCCTCTCCCATAACCACTCTTCTCATCACACTTTTCGTTTCTGCTGTTTCCGTCTGATTCCTATATTATCTTCTCTTTTTATCATTTTTCCCCCTTAAACGTTTCAGTTTTATATAAGGACGAGGGGAGACGGCTGTAATAAATTAAGACAACAGCACTTGTCCGGTTTTTGCCTTTTCTTACAAAAATAATATTTCATATGAACAATAGAAATGTTATATTCCAACCAGCTTCATGGTTATAGTGTCTCTTTCATTTCGGTAAATAAACTCCAGATCGCAGGTCAAAATTCATACCGGCTTCTTAGATACAGTTGATTCCGGTTAATTGGGCCATCATTTAATCGGGGCAGCCCCTTATTTGGGACAAATCTTAAAGAACAAACCTTTTTAACTCTTGGCGTGGAACTTCGCATAATCGTGGCAGCTACTTCATTAGGCCAAAGTGTTCTAGTCCCAATGCATCCCAATTAACCGGAATCCACTGTATTGATAACTCAATCCTTTAGTAACTGCCTCATATACGTCGATGTCTTCTTCTGGTTTGTGACGCAGTGTGGACTCCCAGGAAGATACCAATGTTTCTGAGGAACATGCTGCCTCCATGAAGTCCACACGGCGTCACCACGTAGACGACCAGCATACATGAGATGCATGAGATACACCCCTGTTTATTGATTACAACAAACGGTTACATTTTACTATTTTTTAAAATAATTTTATTCTGAGTTATATCCTTTTTTACTTTTAAAATAAAACGTTTCTTTATCTGGAATTACTCACAAATATGTAATTTCACGTTGATTTCAATACGTCGTTTCACAGTAAATATTTACTACAAAATCGCATAATAAGTTTGAAAACGCATAGAAACCATGTAGGTCGATAACAAATAGAATAAAGATTCATTCCTAAGTCAGGAGTCGAAATGTTCAAACTTTTATGACTGAGAACTGTTTACATTTTTATATGGTCAACAAATGTGTTCTTAAGATCGCTTACGTTCCCTGGAGCCATTAGAACCCTCTAATGCAAGAAGGTTTCCAGAACTAAGACACTTTAACATTTACGACACAGATAAATCAGGGTATAAAGAACCGCTTGGAGTACGTATTACACTGTTGTGTGTATAAACATTTCTTTCTTGTTTGTTGAGAGGAATATTAGATACATAAGTTCCATTCTCTTTCCACTGCGTGGGGAGAAACTCGTAAGACACACGTTAAAGCTCTAATTTATGGTATCTTCCACAGCGTATTTATAACACTGGAAGTACCTTTTCAATGTCCAATATTTCAGATTGTTTTTCTCTCTTAATGGAACCATTAGCGGCGCTACATAAATGTTTTACGGCAGCGAGATTTCTTTCCGTGTTTCGACGCGATTGTCGTGTGTTTGTACTTCTTTTCGCTGGTTTTATACCCATCTGGCAGATGGCGATATACCTGTTGTCCATTAGCTGATGGATTTAAACAAGAGGGTGGAGATGGAAGGCAGAAAGACGTAAAGTAAAGTTTGTCCCACTATACGCCATGTAGGCGCTTGGGGTGAGTGGCGGTATAGCTCCTCTCCTCCTTGACCTCGGCACTAGATGGGGGTGAGTGGTCAGCATCACGCCCCGGCCGGCTTTACCCCCGGGAAAGGACCCCGGTACCCATTGTAGAGGAGGCTGGGTGGGCCCCAGAGCCGGTCTGGACGCAGAGGCTAGAGGAAAAAGCCTCTGCCCCCGTCGGGGATCTAACCCCGGTCGTCCAGCCCGTAGCTAGTCACTATACTGACTGAGCTATCCCGGCTCATGGCAGAAAGACGTAATAAAAGAAAACAGTGTCAAAAATTCCTAGAAAGTTCCATGTCGGAAATAAGGGAAATAAATAGCTTCCTCACACTTTGTCACAAAATGACGTCACTTTCAAATAAATGTTCGGAATCTGACGTAGCCCATTACTGCAGAGCAAATGGCTTCGTCGTTAGGGACTATCCTCTCTTTCCCCTGCACGAGACATTCACATAAGTTACACTTCCCTCGATAGTTATCGATTCTTTGAGCAACACACCTTTCAGAAGAGCAGTGCTATAAAACGAGATTGAAATAACGAAATTATTTTTCCTTCTGCTGATACTCTCCCTGCAATTTGCATCAGGCACGCCATGGATATAACACAAACTTCGTATGACTTTGACATTCAAGGACCGAACTTCATGTCGTAATGGATATCACTGCTACTCTGTATTCGAGAGATCCAAGCTTCGAATCTCACCCCGAAGACCGACTATCATCACTGATATTGCGGACTATATTCCTCCAAGCAAAACCAGGGATATTATGTACAAACAGACCGTTGTAATTCCTTCCCAATTAATCTTCAATTCGGATAATCGACCAACATACCTGGCAAGAGCGAAGTGGAAATTGGCCAAACTCATAATAGATTTGAAGCTATAAATAGTACCAGAACATGTGAAAATGTTTCAAAATTTAATAATCTGAATAATACTAAGAAATAAAAAATAGATGCATGGAAATAAAGAAAATGTCAATTTGTGTATATTCTATTCTTCCCAAAATTTGATTCACTTTCAGTGACATTCCAGGTTCTCGTGACGACAAATGCGAAAATGAGCGTCTTCTAGAATTCGTGTCTTGTAGTCTCGCAGGCCGATCGCCCCGATGATGGAGGCAGCAGGCACCTCTGAAACGCTGGTCACTTTCTACGAGACTACACGACACAAAATTTCAGAAGACAGTCAGCTCACCTTGTTTCCGTTTGTTGTTCCCAGATACTTACATTTTGAAATATTTTAAAATAACTTATTAGACCCACACGTAATTATATTACCACTTTTCTGCTGATTTCGTTTGTGCTTTGTCCATATACAGTGGATTCCGGTTAATTGGGTCACATCGGATCTAGAACACTCTGGCCCAATTAAGCGGTTGCCCCGATTACATGATAGTCCAATTAACCGGAGTCTACTGTGTATAGTTTTATACGCATTTAATTCTAGCTTAGTCATATTAATAAGGCATATCTTCTTCTGGGTCAACTGTGACTGTACTTTTATAGCTAATAGCTGCTCGGTCAATTAGTCATGATCCATCACGTCGTCATAGCTCATGCAGACGCTTCAAATCTGATTAAATGCACATTAATTTAACTTGCAAGACACGTATGTGATTTGTATATCTTACTTCCGAAAAAAAAATTCTTCTACCAACTGCTTACGGTAAATTTAAAAAATTGAGGTAATTTTTCTGCATATGACGAACGCTTTATACAATGACGCATTTTGAAAGAAAAAAAAAGTAACCGTCATTTAGCGTGTAAGGTGAACATTAAAGAAATCAGATTTCTAAAGGTTAATAAATCTGTGGCTAGCACGAAATAAACAATCAACGTAATGTTTTTATGAGTCTCCTTATATTCATTATAAACGCTTTTGAGAAATAGTGTGGCTCCTACTTGACATCTCATAGTCGTAAAACGGGAATAATCTTTGCAGTGAATTAATATTTTGAAGTTAATCTTGTTGTTTACTTCAAAAATTATAATAATAATTTACTACAGATTCTGCCATAATGTAAATGTATGTTTACTTTTTATACAACAAAAAAGAATTCTGTTTCCTACTTGCTTTTCAGTGTTGCTTCTTTTCCTTCTAGTTATAATGCAAATGAGAATCTGAATATAGGATTATATTTCACTTCCGAGTCCTCTTGTTATATTTATATTACTTGCAATGAAATATTTTTGTTAGAAGAAAGTAAACGCAACTGAATTCTTGTACAGCAAAACTCCCAACATTTTCTAGCCACCAGACATGTACTTTTAAGCACTGCTGTTCGATTCTTAGCTGGCTTAAGCAATTTGCATCCGAATTATCTAATCCAGGAGTGGGGAACCTTTTCATGTTGGAAGGCCGCACTAATTTAGCTGTAATCAAATAAGGCCGCATTCAAGTGACTTCAATTAGATATACTTAAAAATGTACATTATTTTGTAAAAATCTAACTACTATGTACTAAATAATTTCAAAAAATGAAAACTATTTGTTAATTTTAAAGTTGACTGATCTTTTAATGACTTTGTTGTGTCTGCTTTTTGTTGGAAAGCATTTGAATATTTGGTTGCTGCATGGAGGTCAGCAGTTTCAGTTGATCCTCTAAATGGGTATCCGTCATTTGTGACTTTAAGGGCGTCTTGAAAAATGTAGTAATAAATATAAAATCATTTGTTATGTAAAATTTGGATTCAGTCAAAAGGCCGCACTTAAGGACCTAGAAGGCCACATGTGGCCTTAAGGCCGCAGGTTCCCCACCCCTGATCTAATCGATACTCTCATTATCCCGCTCAACTGTGTAACTACACAAAAACAAATATATTTATATGGGTAACATAACAATCTAAATTTAACACACTAACATTTAACTTTAATCTGTTTTCATAAAAGACAGTGTTTTTCCTGACTAGATGAGCGACTATTAGTTTCACGAGGACTGTGCAACACAGAGTTGGTTAGGTGTTTGAACGCAAAAGTGGTTTAAATACAGGAAACAAGGCCAGCGTAATGTTACATAAACCTAATTCATAGTCAAGTTCGGAATAATGAAAGTTCCTGAAATGAGATACATCAATAAAACAGCTCCGTCGCTTGTAATGCTAACCCTTATGAGCTGGACTGTGTGTCCGCGGGGTTCTCGCTCAGTTACGCCAACGAACATCGGTTAACCACTCACTGCTTCACCACCTGCAATACGTGACTTCTGTTGCAATTCATGGAACATTAACAACCTGAATTCATAGATTCGGAGACTACTTCGTTACATGATTGGACCTAGCTTTGACATGCAAATCTGTTGAAAGTTGGAACTTTGCTACCAAATAATTTTTGTTAAAATATATTATCATCGGAAAGACAGCTGGCTACGTTAATTTAAAGACACATTCTCAATTTGATCTGTTATGCAGCATCAACTGAAATGATAACTGTCATAAATTGGAAAGTGAGATGAAGATGTGGCCGTGGTCTATTCTAAAATGTTATCCCAGCTTAGAGTGACCAAATATAACCACGAACTGAGTGTCCTAGAACTTAAATGAGAGAAGCAACACACATTAATCACTTAGTTATGACCATCGGTGATTACTTTTTTCGCGTAAAGTTTTCGAATATTGAATATACTTTTTACCATTTTCGTTCACAACAGTTTAATATCACTCGAAGATCAATCCCGTACGACACTTCAGTATCGCACCCACCTCACATTTTCGCACTTCGCCGTACTGTCATCATTGATAGTAGGAAATTGACAGCTTTAAAGACGGCATTGCGTTCCGTCCAAGTGCGTGAAACCTCACCAAGTTGTTGGAGAAGCATTTGTAAGTTATTTATCAAATGCTTAAAATAATAAAGATATAACCAGACTTCAGTGCCTCGTTTCCGAAGACCGAAGCTAAAAGTGTCCAGAAACACAGTATACTTTTGTGGGCAAGTGTAAAACTATTTCCTAGATTCCACTTTATGTTAAGGAAAGAGCACAGTTCCCCATAAGTTCTGCTATATTCTCATTTGATATGTTATAGGGGCCCCAAGTTAAGCAGTGTAAATGAGCCGAAAAGTTTTGTTCAGTTATTCAGTATGACTTAACGTGTTATACAGGGAAAATTTACTGGCTCATAAATTCTTATATGTTCGTACGATCTAGTAGGAAGTTCTGGCCATGACATAGCAATTTCCTTTTATCATTTAGAGACAAAGGATCTCCCTCACTATGCTGTCCGTTGCCTGTCATCAACTTAAAAAATCATTCATTCACCTTCTCCTCATACACTTTTTTTTTACTTGATTCTATCCTTTCATCGTGCGTGCGTGTGCATTGTCAAACCCACACGGACAGATGGCTTATATTACGGCTTAAAATTATAATGTAATTCCACTGCTGCCAACCTTATTTTAATCACAAAATTTTCAATTCATTTGATACGTTACATTTATATGCATTTTCAATCCCTACCACGCGTGCTACATGCCTCGCCCATCCCGTCCTAATTACTTCAGTCATGATAAAATTTCGTACAAAAAAGTACAATGAAACATTGGAAATGGCAAGACCGGAACAAAGTGAATTTTAGAGAAACATTTGCCATAACTTGAATTAAACAAACGAATCCATTAATAAGCAAATAAGAGGACGGAATAACTAATTAATTACCATTCAACATAACAATATCAGAAATTAAATCATCTCGTGAAAATTTAAAAATATTTTGATTCTATTACGTATAAAGTAATGTAGGCTGCAGAACACAAAGGCGTAACTTTTCTTTACATGCAGCAGTTCATCTTAATGACGGTTCAGATTCTGTGGCCAAGGCCTATTAAGCATCGTTGTAATTCTCTGTGCGTAGAATTGACAGCTTAAAGGCCGTAGCGAGGAAGTTAACTGGGCGGAAACTTGCGTTGTCTTCTTCCTCTTTTTCGTTTAAACTTTAAACCAAACGTGAATTTCTCTCGCTG
>NW_019060064.1:442957-469547 GCF_000696155.1 Zootermopsis nevadensis
ACACCCTCACAAACGGTTGGCAGAAATTGTGTCATTCCTCCCTCGGATGAGAATAAAAAATGAAATTTTTTATCCTTTAAATTTTTTTTAAAGCGAACTAAGAAAAGTTCCGTAAAAGTAATTTTAGTAATACTTTCGGAATCAGAATATCGTATGTATACAGTAAAGTTTTTCTTTGCACGTTTGGAAAAGCTTCATCAAGTGCCAGTCTCTAAAGGAATAAACAGCCCAGGTATGACTTAGGTCATCGGATTTCCTGGTCCTTCGGAAATAAAATCTGTCCATATTTACCATTTGCGATTCCACTAGAAAGGATAAACCTACAAAAATTAATTGATTTTTTCGAGGATTAAAGAATGAGAAAAACTGTCATTCCGTAATGTGCCTATTATCTTGCCTACTATACATACATCCATTCACACCCACCTGATCTGACTACGACAATCGCAGGAGTATATCGTGCCCTTTCATATGTATATTTTGAACTTTCTTCAATATAATGTGTTTGCCCAAAAAACATTAGTTTCCATGACTTTTGAAGTAACCCTCGTAGCTGCTATAAAAAACATGCGAAGTATGCATAAGGCTGACAAAATTCTGTGTCCTTGCTTTTTAAAATATTCATTACGATTAAATCAAACACTGCACTTTACGACGAAACAAAATACAGCACTGTTAAGTAGACGGAACAAACACCACATATAAGCATAATATGAAGTGGGATAGAAGTCACATATTAGATAAATAAGCGTGGATATCAGCATAATATTAATAACGATAATATTACAGAACTAGAGCTCGGAATGTTGACTGCATTCAAGTGGCTCAGGAGAGGTTCCAATGTCAGATATTTGCGAACACCAGGGTGAACTTTAAAGGTCCATAAATAGAGGACTTTTCTTAAGTAGCTGAATGGATATCAAACTGCTGAGTATCATGGAATAGATGTCTCAGGTGCTTAATTACGCACAGCGCCACGCCAAGACATACGCGAACAGGGAATGAAGGTTTATCTCCACGCATTATTAACCTCGGCATTAGATGGTGGTAAAGTACACAGCTATTCTGCGTTACTAACTTCCGAGTCGTTCATGTATTCAACGCAATAAAATTTCATAACCCCGCAACCGTCTTAACAATGTCAATAAGGGTGATCGTTTGTATGTATACATAAAGCACAAATGGTAATGAAAATGTAATATGCCATAAAGCTGTTGATGGTATATCTGTGTAATAATGGTTATCGATTATACTAAAGAGTACCATTTCTCTTATCCTTCACCAATACACCTAATACGTCCTTAATTTCATTTCATAACAAAACACAAAATCGGCCTCCATTTACATTTCAAAACTGATGCCTTGGGATATGCGCTTTCCTACAGTAAAAATACATTTCCAAAATTTAGTATAAATAATGTAGTAAGCAAAGCTGAAACATCTTTTAAGTTCTATCAGATTAAACGACATTGCAGAAGGTAGTCATCCTCAGACTGTTTTAATCTTAGAACCCCTTTAAATTTAATTCTCAAAACTTAAAAAATATATTGATAACTACTTCATTGTAAACATTCATGCAGACATCTAAAGTGAGTTTCTGTTTGCCAGCGAGGACTCAAATGGACACTGTAAAGTCGGGCCGACCCATGACACGACAGTGAGATTTAGTAAACTCACCGCTTCGTGTCAACTGTGTCTAAGTACAAAACGATATACTCAGTTCGGAGTTTCATTCAAATCCCCCAAGCCTTTAATTTTTACCGGTCTTTTTAAAAAGGCAGTTCCTTTGAGCCACTTTCGCTTAAATCGTGAATATATCACAAGTAGATCGACAGATACTCCGAGAGAAGATTAATGCGATAACTATTATCTTTGTAATTATAATAGTGTTTTAGCTATTTTATATGTAACTGTTTATTATCTGCGTCTTCTGTCTTCTACGGCTAAGGTTCTTAAAAATTTGCATTACAATCATTGACCACTTGGCACAGAAAATTTACCTTTGACTGTAGGGCGTCACAGTATTGTCATAGACCCGATAACATAAAGGGTCTAATTAGGAAACTAAGCCCACATAGGATACGCAGGTATTGAACTAGCACAGAGAGAATTTGGCTCTGAAAATCGTACACATAGTCCCTAACACAATTAATGGAAAATTAATAATGAAGGACACAAAACAAACGGGAAATTGCATAGTACTTTTATGTGTTATTGTTGGCTGCATCTGTTATATAAATATTTAATCTATTTTCTATCTGAAATGAGAACATGCAATTGGCTTTCATTAATACCTGCAGCTCACAGGAAAAGTTTTTTTAAACAATAAATTAAATTGAATAGGTCTGGAATTTAATTTTCCTATTCAATTAACATTCGGCACCTAAACAGAAGCTTATCATATCTATGTTTAGTTAATGCCATGAAAATACGAACTGCTCAAAGAACCGGATCCACGGACACGAAATAAATGACAGGAACTGTGGATAACAAATACCGAGGGCTGTAACCTATCACGCCGTCAAAAAGAATATTAAATAAGACAGGGACACCGGATCTCAAAACCGGGTGGAGCAAAATATGTATTTCGATCAGTAAAACCTACACAAAATTAAAAATTAAATTTTAAAAACAAGTATCAGTATTAAAATATATAATATACTTCAGGTCTATACACAAACTTTATTTACAGATGTTAAAATTTAAAATTTAAAATTTGCGCTATTCATCGTTACTACGAACATCTGTAAATAAAGTTTGTGTATAGACCTGAAGTATATTATATATTTTAATACTGATACTTGTTTTTAAAATTTAATTTTTAATTTTGTGTAGGTTTTACTGATCGAAATACATATTTTGCTCCACCCGGTTTTGAGATCCGGTGTCCCTGTCTTATTTAATATTCTTTTTGACGGCGTGATAGGTTACAGCCCTCGGTATTTGTTATCCACAATCAGTATCTCCTCTCGTGAGATCAGATGTACGTTGAACGAATCCTTATTCAGATTTAGCAGAATTACTTTAACGCGGAATCGGGACTTAACTCGGCCCAAAAATAAATCTACAGCCGTGTGGTATTTGTACCCACGATGCAAGTTTTCGAGCTGTCTGAAAATTACGACATTAATTTTTTTTCAAAAAATAAAAATACCCTGGGTCTACTCCCATTCTATGCCCAGGTTTCCATAGTGGTCTCTTCCCATCACGTTTCTTATCTTCCCATGAGTGTCTCATTCTCCTTCATTTAATTATCCTAACATTAAGTGATGAAGAATATAATGCGTGAAAATCATCCTCTTGCCATTTTTTTTGTTCCAAATGTTCCATTACATATGTATTAAATAAATACATGATAAGGAACTCAAGAACGATATATCTTCCCCACAGATTTTAGCAGCGAAAACCCAATTAAACAGTCTGGAGTCGACATTAACAGTCATTACGTTAAACTAATGTAAAAGCTAGTAAAAATTAAACTTCTTTAATGTATTCATTCTTCACTGTGCCGTTCCATCCTTTATCCGTTTCGTACCTTTATCACTTTCCGTCAAAAACGCGCTGTTATAAAAGAACGGCAATAAAGAATAAGCCCTGCTACGTATTACGTCATTTGAAAATTTTCCTCCATCTCCCGTCACGAAGAGCACAAACAAGCATGAAAGTACGGAACTGGGTTTTATATAATTCAGGTGGTTACGTGTCCCTTGAAGAAACAAAATAAATTTGCTATGAGGTATCGATACTAATCGAAGTTGAAATTCGGTGTGCCACTAGCATTCCCTGCACGGATCGTATGCCTGAACTGTAATATTCATTGGAATTTGTCCGTGTCCAGTTGAATTTTTAAACTTGTACCGTCATCTCGGAGTTTCGGTAACGCTGTATCTTGTCCCCAATTGTCATATTATCCAGCAATGTTTTAAAACTACCAGGGTCAGTTAATTGCTTTTCCCCGCACCCCCTCCAACCTCAGTTGTATGGTCCCTCACCGATTCCCTTTAGCTCTTCGAACGAGCAGGGCGGAATTTTCAATACCGGTTTAATTAAGGGAGATAATTAAATTTTGTACTAGTAGACAATGAGAAAAAACAACAATGCGAAAAATCGTTTAAAATTAAACGTGGTAACGGTTTCCCCCTCATTATGCTGTATACAATTTGTTAAAATGCTTCACTGTTCCGTCAAAATACCCACCGTTTGATTCAATGCTTGTAAATCATACGAATGTTTCCTGACCATGTAAATTTTTGTTGAAAAACGTCTGTCTCCGTATAGAAATTCGGATTAACATCCTTATCAACGTTCCAGGGTTTTAAGTTTTCAAAACAAAAGCTATTTCGGGATAAGGAAATAAATAAATTCAAAAGTAATTAACTCATACACGGAAAATTAATAAAAGCAATAAACACCCCGAGAAGCTGTTCGATTGTCATTAATTGTTACTATATTATGCACTCACATAATGCAATACTAATTTTTAAATTCAATGGAGAATGATTCCTCCCGTATCGTCACGTCTCACTTTCCTTTATTCCTTCCGTGTCTTTATATCCTTTCCTCATTCATCCACAATTGCGTTCCCATTTAATTCATACGCCTACCCACTGCTACCTTTCCATTAACTCGTTTCGTCTAAAACACGTCACTACAGAAGAATAATGTTAAAAAAATAAACCGCGTCGCTTTCTTTAAAGTTATTTTAACGTTGTACGCGACGTCCGCGCCCAAGCAGGCATGAAAGCATGAAACAGTTTTTTTACAGGCTTATAGTAATTCAGTGCACAAAAGCGTTTCTCAACACCTGAGCTAACCTGCTCGGCGGTTATTGTCAGAAATTTTACAAATTTAACAAACAGCACCAACACTTTTAAACTTTCCTTCCTTTCTAATTTCATATTAACAATTATTTGTGAAGCAAAACTTCTCAAGTTTATACGAATAATGAAAGCAACCCAAAGTTTCTCTTTGAAACGTTATCGTTATAAATTAAAAGTCCTTACAAGATCCTTCTTGTCTGTTATACAAGATGATATGCGGAGTACAAATGGAATGGGAAATGAATAGAGGAAAAGAGAAAGCGAGAAGATATGCAATCAGAGCAGGAAAGTATTATAGACGCATTACGAAATGGGTGCGCACACGCCATGTCAAGTCATGTGTTCCGGGGACGCCGTGTGCTTCTGACAGCTGCCTCGTCTTACTTCCAGTCCAGAGACGGAAGGAATTAGAAAAATGTGACAAGTGACACAGGAGCTCAGGGATAAAATGAGTTACAGGCACAAATTTACCGAAGAATAACCAGAGATAACCTCAGTCCATAATGTGGCTGGATATAGGCTGGATGTGTAGGGTTCGATTTCCTTCAGAAGAAGAGACCACAATCAGACCGGACGCACGATCCATCCAACCTCTAATCCACTGGATACCCGAGGTCATTTCCCCGTCTAGTTCCCAAGACCTAGAATACGCAAAGCGATACCACTACGCCCCTTACACAGCTGCAAGAGGTGATGCAAAGCACAAGGGAAAATTTACTTCTTAACCTAAGCTTTAACCGAGTATCCAAATTGTATTAGTCTGAAACCTGGTCTCTCACGTGAAGGTAAGAACACAGTTTTAATGTAACTGAGAATATTTGGACCTAAGACAGATGAAATGACAGGATACTGAAGAAAACTGTACAATTAGGGTCTCCATAAGTTTTATTCTTTGCCAAATATAATTATGATGACCACGTCAAGGAGGATTAGATGGATTGTGCATCCAGAACATACGAGGAAATGATAAATACTCGTACGTATAAAATTTTGGTTGAAAATCCTGAGGAAGAAAACACTCGAAACGCCTGGGTATTGATGAGAGGGTAAGTTCAAAATTGATTTAAGGGAAAAAGAATTGCTAGTGTGGATTGGATTCATCTGGCACGGAGTAGGAACCGGTCGCGGGCTCATATTAACGCAGTAACGGACACTGAAGTTCTCGACAAGAAGTCTGCTCGATGGAAGTAATTTTCCGAGTATCCGAAAGAAGAAATGCAGTTCTGATATGAAATACATTAATTGCCTTTAATTAATCATTCTTTAAGCTGCAGAGATCACAAACTTCACATTTGATATACGGTAATCAGTTTGTCAAATTTTGTCTTTTCTTACAGTGAATGTTTTTTTCTACAATTAGCTGCATTTTCAGAATTTTTTAAATAAATAAGTTAAATAACGAACGAATGAAAAAAAAGAAAAATAATAATAATTTGGCTTTATCATCCAATCACAGCATTAATGTTTATGATGAGGATTGCAGTTGGGCAGAAAATGAAATTCTAACTTGTTCATTTTTCACTTATTTTCCTTCACGTCATCTTCCTTTATTTCTCTTATTTTTTCATATTTTCCTTCCCCGTGGTTTTCTCCTTAGTTCACAATTTTAAGATGCAAAACTAAAAATTCTCTCAGATTCTCCTTCTGTCACTCAATACTGCAAGCTTTCAGCGACTTATTCTGAAGAAATACTTTGTTATTCCATACCGCCAACCTTCCATTGTACGAGAATTTTTATATACACAAAGATTGTTACTTTTTTGAAAATTACAAAAGTTCTCTCTGTATACGGAAGAAGGAATAAAAGTGTAAAAACCTGTAAGTACGTTCTACATTGATACATAGCCTTCTTTTATACGCACACCACAAGGTAACGCGGGGATTTATATCGCACACGCTCTACAACTCGATTCCAGGCAGGCATTTGCAGGCGTCGACAACGGTGGAACGGTCTGAAGCGCTAACAAAGGTTCACGGGCTACATTAAAAGACTGCTTAGACCCAAATACGGTTGCAGTCTGTAAGCAGTCTTACCCAGTTTATCATAAAAATGTAAACTAACGAATACATATTCTTGAAACACTTCTTCGTCTATTACTTTAAAAAATACACAACGTTTCGGAATCTGAAACCGCGTAAAGTAATCGAGTAATTTCCAAGGATCAAACTGATTACGTTTCACAGTTTTACACGATGACACAGCCAGTTTCCGAAACGTTGTTTAATAACACACCTACGACAAAGACCATTAGGAAAATCAGTAACTGTTCCCGGCTCCTAAATTTTCATTCGTCATTCAATGTGCGTAGTCTCTGAACTCATTCTGAGAAAACGAATATATAAGCATTCTGTTCATATTCTTGAATGAGAGATTCACTCAACGCAAGTTTTCAATTGCCTCATAATACAGTGTGGTGAAGGTAACCTACCCCCTCAGCGCCGAAGATATTCAACTGGCCAATACATGTCCTGCTTTTATAAACCCGAAGATGTATCGACACATTAAAAATGACACTGTAAAAATTGTTACTTTTAACACATCTACACTGATATCTTAAAGGCTGGAGAACAGATGCAAAACATGGACAAAACGAAATTATGTCTAATTAATACGATGGTCACCTGTGCCAATAATATTCTACTCTGCCTCTATAAATCACTTAGTTCATGGCGAAGATGACATGCTAAGGAAAAGCTAAAATTGTTCTTAAGCGTATGAACTAGGCTATACTGGAAATTCATTTCAAATAATAATGGCACAGGTTATCGCCCGAAAATACATCGCTGTACCCGGCGTATTACTGGAACTTCCAACTTTAGAATGAAATTTGGCAGGTGTCTGTTCATATTTTGTTAGAATTAAAAGACCTTCATATCCGAAACAGTGCAGAGACTTAGCTAAGAACATTTCAGCAAAATGATATGATTGTGAACTGCAAGGGAATGGTTAATTTCAAATGAACTTACCTTGAAAGTATCATAAATCCTGTTCCGGTAACACGCAGTTTCTTAGGGTTGAATTAAGATCCTATAGTCCTCTTCCAATAACAACATGCAAAAACGTTGTTTCTTCCTATATCTGCCTCTAACATTCTCCATTTCTCCTGAACTGCGCGTCTGATAAAAAAACGTGAAAGGTAAAAAAATATTAATCTGGCGCGAAACATTCACAAAATAAGAAAAAATAAGTCTCTCATCCAAATGGGGAGATGGTCGGGTAGATCACGTCTGAAAGAAAATTAACAGTAACAACAAAAATTCCTTACTTAGCAAGAACAGTGTCCGAAAATACACATGAAATAGTCAGCGGAAAGAAACGTTTTGCGACAAATTGTCACCTAAATAATGACAGATAACAATGCAGCCGTGATACGGTTATAAAACATTCGACTTAAATTCTGTAAATGAAATAATTACAGAAAGAACAAAGGAAACAAAACATATTATACTAATAAACCACAAATATACCAGGCTTCATGCAAGTGTCTGCATAATATTGTATCGAGCAACTGATTGATGTAATTTTTAATGTGATCATAAGCGGGCCTGTGCAAATTTAATACGCATTTTGGAGTCACTTCCAAAATTAGAAGCCTGAATATATAGGTGGTGTGTTCATGTTGGTAAACTTCGTATACATACCAAGTTTACCAGCGTTTCAGAGGTCCTTGCTGCAGCCATCATCAGGACGATGAGTCGCACTGATAATGGAGGCAGCAAGGGCCTGTTAAACGCTAATAAACGTCTACCAGACTACACGGAACAACATCCCAGAAGACAGCCGTGAAAATCTACAATCGAATTTAGATACATGAATGTGAATAATAAACACAGATTGACAATTATTAATTTATTAGAATCACATAAAATACACGTATAAAACAATTATATGGCAACTACAGACATACTTCTCTTAACCTCGAACCCATATACTTGTATAAAAGTAAAGTAAAGTTTTTCCCACTATACGCCATGTAGGCGTTTGGGGTGAGTGGAGGTATAGCTCCTCTCTTCCTTGACCTCGGCACTAGATGGGGGTGAGTGGTCAGCATCACGTCCTGGCCGGCTTTACTCCCGGGAAAGGACCCCGGTACCCATTGTAGAGGAGGCTGGGTGGGCCCCAGAGCCGGTCTGGACGCAGAGGCTAGAGGAAAAATCCTCTGCCCCCGTCGGGGATCTAACCCCGGTCGTCCAGCCCGTAGCTAGTCACTATACTGACTGAGCTATCCCGGGTCATCATATACTTGTATACAGATCATAATAGTGACAAAATTTGGTAATCTAAATCGCCACACGCCCTACAACTATAAAAATGAAATTTAAATTCACCTCTGTGTCGTATTTACTTAATAAATTCAAAACAGGAAATACAAGGCCTCCTGTCCATTTAGAGTTTTCTTTATGTTGAAAATAGGGTCGTCTTGTAAGATTTCAAGATTTAAATCCATCTGTCACGTAACTTTGATAATAAAACACGAGACATAATTACGTAATGCCCGCACGCAGAACCGCTTGTGGTGGCAGTTAACATTAGTATGTTGCCACCTTGAGTACTGTCCGGCCCTTGTAGGGTCCCTTTGTGTTGTTCCTCCATTCGTTTCCAATATTCTTTTCGTTGCTTACACGTTAGAATATAGGCCACAAATTATAAATAATCTTCATTCGTGACAATGAGTTATTATATAAAAAATTTAATGTTTCGGTCAGTATTCAAATATTTTGCCAATATTAACCTGAATGTTTTACGTTGCGAAACTAATATATATATATATATATATATATATATATATACATACATATATCCTACATTGTACAACGTGTGTTCTATTGTGTTTAGACAGGAAGTTCCATCGCAATCTCATTTCGAATTCTTGAAGGTTTTCTCTTTTTAACAACACTAACATGACGGAAGACTTTTCCTCGTAAAAATTAAACAATAAATCCTATAACATGTAGTTGATTTCATTATGTTCCATGATATGACTGCCACGCGTAAAACTGCATTGAACACAGATATGCTGTCTGACGTTTCGGAATAACGATACATCAAATTCACAAGATAACTGATATCATTACGTCGATTATATTAAACAGATACCGAGACAATATTACAGGGAGAGGTGAGGCCTTTTTCGTGCTGCTTTTAGTCACACAGATTGATAATCTTTTTTTTTTCAAATCGCCCTGATGATGTAGGCAGCAATAACCTCTAAAACTTCGGTAGACTTCTGCCTGACTACAAAGCGCAACATCCTGGAATAGAGCAGTCTTCATATTCGCCGAAGTGATAACCTCAAATCTCAACTCTAGTATTTCTTGATTGATTCATTGAAATTACTGTTGTATTATCTTGCTATATCACAATGTCAGACGTATTTTATTCCGTAAAATGGTTTCTACAAATAACGTAAAAGTATGTAATAAATCATAGTAAATTAAGTATTTTACGCTGGTTATCTAAGTGAGAAAAACTAGAAGCACAGGCCTAGTAAAAATCTGATGGCACAGAAGCAGTTTTAAAGTTCTGACTGACAATCTTGCAAGCATACAATTAAAAATTGAGGTCATAAAATTATGTACAAAATTTTCACAGTAATGATTCTTAGAAAGTTAATTAAAAATATGCATGAGAAAACTTTTTAGTGTCTTTCCCATAGGGATAATGACGAAAGTAAGCCAGAAAAAGATCTTAAGAACACGCAATGTTACATCGTTGTCACGACAGAATTGGCGGGAAAGACATCGTGTGTGCTGCGTCTAAACAGAACTAAATACGTCCCTTGAGTCTTCAGGACCAACAATCTCATGAAACCGGTTTCCAGGTTATGAGACAATCTGATGACACGTTCACTGAAACCATATTAGCTTTATCATTAGGGGAACAAAGCTAACCAATAAATGTAATGTCTTGTTTTTACGCGATGTTAGGTCAAACTTATCGCTGCCATCAATATGAATAAAATTAGTGTTTTTCTATTAAAAATTAACTTGGTTTGTTGCAGGTTCTTTCATCGTTATGACTTCATCGAATTTTGTTAATTTAGTTTCATATATAGGTCACACGAAATTTCACGTTCTACTAACAGAAAGTAGACGTTCCTGTTCTCTGCGTGTTACCTATTAACTTGCTGTCAGCAACACCCAAGGATTAACAGCGCTGAAATTGAAACCCTCCATTTCCCACTACTTTTGGTCACTTCCTTCAACCTTCCATCCTATGGCAAGAAACTGCTAAAATAATTTCATGCAATAAAGTGTCAAACAGTATAACTGTTCGCTTATTCTCAATATTTTAATAATGACAAATCACCTCGAACTACCGTTTCCCGCAGGTACTCTTCAGTACACTTTATCCTTTCTTCTAGAAATAAAGGAAACACTGCTCCCTCTGAAGACAGTAGGCCTAATTAAAGAACTTTCGTAAAATATCTGTAACAATATTCGATGCATTTATTAAATGAGCAAAATGTATAATTACCCCTCTGAATAAGCGTAAAGTATTATCAACCTAAGTACTAGATGGAAGTCACTGATTAGTTATGCTTTCCGTCTGTCTTTGCCCCTTGCGGTGTCCCTAGCAACCACTGGACAGATGGGTTCGCAGTTTCAAAGATGTTATGAACATGCTGAAAATTAATTATACGCAAAACCTGTAACTGAGACCAGTGCTTGCGTCCGTATTCCGTTATTTTTAATGTTATCGTGTTTTTGTTTTAACTGAGCAGTGGACTGAAAATAAACAGACCAATGGACCTTTAAATTACTAATTAATAATATGTCACATACAATTACTGGCGTAGATGGAGTGTGATATTAAATACGATAATAGAGGACCAGGATGTGGAGGTATGAGCGGGATTCAACTGGCTTTACATATGATCCAATGCGAGTTTTTGTAAGCGGTCCATGAATTTGGGAATTTCTTGAGAAGTTCAATATTTATCAGATGTTTACGGAACATCCTAGGAAGTTTGGTCCATTTTTCAATTAGTTATACACATTTGCAGGAAAGGAGAAATAACATTAAATGTCATAAACCATCATATACTTATGACATGAATAAAATATGCCACAAGTAAATAAAAATATTTCTAGTTTCTGAACTTGTTTGTAAGTCAGAATTAGAATACAAATCTCAACGTCTGAATTACATTTAATCACCACGAAATAAACACGTGCTTTAAAGAAATTATTTTTAAAATTTTATGTTTCGTTACGTAATATCACAACACTTCTGAAATGAGCACGTTAATTTATGAACACAGCAGACACCTGGGTAACGTTTTCCTTTGTTATTCGAGGTCCTTGTGTTATTCAACAACGTTACTTGAGTGAAATGGAACAGAAGAAATTATTGTGAAAGCGGGATGATTTGGAAGGAAACGGTAATGGCCTAGGTTTTATTTTGAAACTCGCCTGGAAAATATCAGGTCACATCTAGAAAGTTCAGTCGGAATTAAAAGTGTCTTACACCTTACGGTTACTTACTTAGGATACTTAGACGACCCGTTCTTCAGTGCCTTTGAGCAGAACCTTACGGTTACGCGCATCAATTGCGTTATGGCTATTCTAACCTTCTCTGTCCCTGTCGCCAGTCATAAACAATATTACGCATACTGGTACATAATATTACCAGTCAAATTCACGTGTCTTGAGAGTCGAAAAACATTTTCTTAACCTCATTAATATTCATTAATCGCAACAAACTATGATATTATTACCGTTTCTGTCCTGTTTTCTTAGAACCCAACATCTTCAAAGGATCTTTGCGGTAACGTGCAAACACTTCGCTCTTGAAAGTTTCGAAATGGCGACGATTCATACTGTTTTGTCTTTCCCTCCAGGAAGGGCGTCCCTTCTTGTTCTGAAGCCCCCAGTGACAGGTGAAGATCGGAGACAACACTTGGAACTGATATCCAGCAACAAACATCTCGTACACCTGTAAACAGACAGAGTTTGTTTGGCTACTCGATCCCTCTTCAACTTCTAGAAAAATTACGATTGGTAAAAACACAGCTTTTGCTAATAGGTCTCCTCATCAAAGCCCAAAATTGTGTGGATCTTACATCATTAGACGTAAAATAATAAAGTGTCACACCCCAGTAATTTGAAAGTTACGATGCCATTACAACAAACGTCTAACAAATGGTGGGAATGTCACTGATATGTTTCGGTGCATAGACAAATAAAACCTTGAATTCATAAAACTAATTTAATCAGTAGCTTGTCGATAATATGGAGCGCTGAATTCCCACAGACACGTGGATGTGCGATAATGTGTCGATAGGATCCGTTGAGAAGCTGTGGGGAGGTGAATCAATATTACCGGAGGGTTGGATGTAAAATTAGAGGGAGCCTAGCATCACAGAGTGTCGGTGGTATTTAATGACCAGTATGCTACGCTACTACAAGGGGTGTCTATTAGTAATATCATAGCTGCCCGCCCTCAGGCTTTCCCTTTGTCTGGCCAATCCTTCACTTATACAGTAAAGCCCACTGCAAGAAGGGTCTAAAGCATTTCTAGATGCACATCTGAAGGATCCGCATTAAGTTGTAATGTTAACCGTAACAATTAAGAGAAGATTAAATTTTGGGAATGTCTGCTACCATGCAGATTAGAATCTTTTACTTCCTGCTAAAGATTGAAATGTACAAAACTATAGTTTTACCTGCTGTTTTTTTATGGGTGATACTCGGTCATCTCACATTAAGGGAGAAAACATAAACGGAAGGTGTCTGATAACTGGGTACTCAGGATAATTTCTGGCCCAGAAGACGGAGTTTCATACTTTATATTCGTCATCAAATACTACGATTGTATTGGACCGATAACGGCCAAAATTAAACTAATTACATTACAAAATCGAACACCAAATCTTATCTAAATTCGTTAATTTGTTATGAAGATTAAATATTTATATGAAACAAAGAGCAGACATGTATTTCATAGTTATGTTTCTTTGTGTTTTTACGGTTAAAGTGAACATTAGAGCAAATACAGGGGCGTGAAGGTAGGACTCCAGTTACTATTGGTTTCTACGTCATATTAAACACACTGGTGAGTCATGTTCCGGCCGCTTTGATCCGTATGCAAGAATATTCGGTATATACTGGATAAGACGGTAGAAATAAAACAGGGAAATTATTAAGTTGTCATCGAGAGAAAATCTTGTGTTGACTGGAATTGAGCTCACACACGTGTAGTGACACTTATTAATTACGATCATGTTACGGTCGACCTGACATAAATTAAGTAATTTCATGGTCTATTCCTTGTTTCACGTAACATTTAACAGGTAAATATAATAAGTTTAATTATAAAAGGAGCTTTGTGGGCTACTATATCGAAATTTCTGATTATTTTCGATCTCTATGAAACTCCGTCGCCCTCGACACAGCCAGTACAGCAATTTCTTAATGTAAATTTGTTCTCTGTGGTCTTTGCCACAACTTGAACCAGAACAGTCCAAAATAAAAACGTAACCATAATGTGTGGAGTGCAGAATTAAGAAGGGATGTGAGATAGATCTAGAAGACTGTGTGATGGCAGCACGGCTATCTAATTTCTAGTTCGCTCGTTTGTGATACATTCGAACAGGCAAGTGTGCATAGAACGGGCCGTTCCTGATCCTATATCCATGCAACCTACAGTGGGTTTTCGTGACTGACGCTGTGTGAAATTGGACGATAATGTTCAACTTCTCTGCCCTCTGTGTGGTTTCCTATAAAAAAAAATCTTTACGTAGTCTTCCCACTCCACGACACTCATGATGGAATATTTTATAAAAACCTCTCAGTTTCACTTAACCCCAGAACAAGTTTTGAATGACGAAATACGTAGTCCTATTGGTACTTAACTTCAATAATTAAACCTGCTTATGCCCACATTGCGCTTTCTAAGTTTAATGCCTTTGAAACACTTGTAAGTTATAATTATATTAACAACTTTAATATTTCAAACAGCTGACGCTTCTTGTGGAAGTATGAGAATTTCATGAAAACACACAACGGTCTTGGCAATATGATGCAAATGAATACTTAGAAAGCGCTGCTTCACATGGCGTAAAGGTTTTATTTCAAAGGAATATCAGAGTCGTAACAATCTTCAACATATGCTTTCCAGCTTAGTATCTCGTCATAGGTAGGCTATTAAATGAATATTAACTTCATACAAAAGTTTGTTCGGAAACTCCCAACGGAAGGGAGCACCTCTAAGACTTGGGCGTAAACAGGAGAATAAAATTAAAAGGCGATTCAGTGAAACACTATGAGGATGTCGACTGGATTAAATTCAAGTTTTTTTGGTCTTCTGGCTTCTCAGGCCGTGTTAACTCGCAAGAAGGCACCAACTTTTCGGAGAAACATACTGCCTCCATCTTCAGGGCTGAAGTTCAAAACACAGAACAACAACATCGACATCTTCACCGCTGCAAGAACATCAAATTTTACATCGATTAAACTGGTTTAGATTTCAGGTACAACAGCGGTATTTTGTTAACGGGGAATTGAATCTTCGGATTCCGTAAAAGACGATGAATTTTTTTAGAAATCAGTATCTTATACTCTTCATGCGTAACGATTTTCGCAATTTAAATTTATTAAGTTACTATAACGTGACAACACTCAGCATAGCGGAATATACACGGTACTGTGCCCCACATAAATTCATACTGCCGGATCCAACATAATAGGTGTCACGTTCTTTAACCTGAAGACGGAAGAAGATTCATACTTCGAAACGTAGAGATTTTTAAGGCCTTTTAAAAAAAGAGATTGATAAAGTGCGAAACAAAGAAAGTAGTAAAGGTTGTATTACATGATATAAGTTGATGGAACTATGTTTCTTAAATAAATACGTCATTTTGGCCTTCAGCACAAAACCCTTCTTTTATGAGATACTTAATAAAAATGACACTTGATTTATATATATCTGAATATATTCGACGAGACTGAAATATTTTAATTTCTAAAAAAGTGCACAATTACTAACCTAATCTGAATATTCAAAACCAGATTGTTGGAAATACAAACATGAGATAGCAATCCCTTCAGAAATTACTGACTTTGGAATGGGAAACCAACACACAAAACCGTGTGATTTATGATCTTTAATTATAAACGTTGCTGCAGTTTGCGTGCTGACGCGGGCGATAGTAGGATTTGCGACATGCTGTTGTCTGAACACTGAAACATCGTGTTTAGTGGGTCAACTATACATTGTGTATCAACGAGATAAGAAGCTTAATCTTTCTAGTCATTCGTTACTAATTGTGCTGCAAAGCCAACAGAACCGGTCTAAGGTGCTGTCAGGAAGGGAAAGACAAACCCAAAGTCGCAGTTTGAAATCCAGTCTGTGTTATATCAGGGATTAATTTATAAAAGCAGTGGATGTGTTGACAACAAAAACTTTGTGACAGTATCACCTATCCTCCGTATTTAATTGTCAGTTAATCCACATCATTTGCGATAAAATGATGTGCAGAACAAATAATAAGTTATTGCATGTCCGTGTAGAATATATACAAATTTAAATAAAATTTAACTTTGGTTCCGGCTATAAAAAATAATTCATCGGGGCAGAAACCGTTCGAGAAGCCGAAAGTCCCACACCTAATCAATACATTCCCGCCTTTTATGTAAACCCTCATCCAAATTTTAGAGCGTTATTTAAAACCTTCATACATACAAAAAAAATAGTTAATTTCAAAAGTGTATCCATATTTCTGGATCGTTTCACATTCTTCGTATTCTAAGAACTTCATCACTCTGCTTTCCACGCAACTACTTCTTTGTTTTCTCAGGTAGTTGCAGCACCGAGCTCAAAACTTTTCTCTCCCAGAAATCTTCTTTCATTTTTCCACCTGTCCGTTGCATTTCACAGTTTCTCCAACTCCCATCAATTCCCAAACGCTTGTTTCTTGGGCTTCAGTGCACCAGCTGATGAACGCTTTCATAAACACGCGTCTTCCGTGGCGCCCTAAGAGAAATCTTTAATTCTTGGCTTATTTAACGACGGGTTTCAGCTGTACAGTACAGATTAAGATTGTAGAGTGACTGTGAATGAATGAATAATTTGAATAACTGTTACCATTTACAGAAGGACTCTGGTCCATTGGAACTCGTTAGGCGAAGAGCCTTACCTGTGTGTTTCTCGTGTATCCATAGCCGATGAAGCGCTCATCGTGGGCTGGAACTGTGTCGGGCGCAACATAGAATGGCTCATACAAGAACTCGAAGTTGGTCACGTTATGATTCACGTGAACGGCCTCCCCTTCTCTACCTGCAGTCGCCTGCCACCTGAGATGCAGATCACAGTATAGAGTCGCATTACAAGGACGACGTTTTGAACCAAGCCGACACAGGATACAGTAAAACAGGCTTAAGATCCTTTGTCCCGTGTACACACCAACGAGCCTCCGAAAACATTTAGGGTTTAAATACACAGACGTTGCGGGAATTTCGTTCCAATGGCGTCACTCACATGAATCAAGATTTCAGGTGGGCGGGGTAAGGAAAATAGAAGCCTATATCGGACAATATACTTGTTCCATACTGTAGCTGTGTTAAAACTTGGTTTACTTCGTTTCATTATATTTCATACTGCATGCTGGATAAATATAAATTATTGTTTGCCATCCCTTGGCATCTTATATATCTAATTTAATTTTCATAGCTCAAGTTTGAAGCTTGTCAGTGCTGTGATATTTCTGTGCAAAAAACAAAAAAACAAATATAATTAAACTGTGTAAGATTTGAGGTTTTGACAGCGGTGAGTATGAATATTTCTGTCTTCTGGGTTGTTGCACCCTGATGACGGAGGCAGTATGACCTCTGAAACGTTGGTTAACATCGACCAGACTACACAGCGCAACAACCCAGAAGACAGAAATCTTCATAATTAAACTGTATTCGCATTTAGTTTCCTCTGGAGACAACGCTACGCCTGGCAACTCCGATTCACGTATGGCTTCCGTTCCTGTCGTTCGTTTGTGACGCCCGTCGACTGCTGATGCGTCACCCTTGTTGTCAAGGCTACGTAGAGCCATAGTAGCATGCCACATAACCGCAATCACTGGCTTTATCTCGATTAACGTGGCCTGACCCGCAACAGGTCATGATAATTTGAATTTTATTTAATATTTCAAAACAGAAAACAAACCATTAATGAAATTATATATATATATATATATATATATATATATATATAAAATCCACTCAAATGGAAAATAAAATGTATAGTAATTTAATCATATTTTTCATTGCAGTCTTTTTCAGTTTCCATTGGATGGATTTGTATTTAACGCTTTATAGATCAAATGGAAAATAATGTCGCATCACGTCAAAAGAAATATGCACTCTGTATAAAAGTGCATTCCAAACAGAAATTTGATGTAAATATACGCTTCATATCCTACACATGTTAAAATTTTTAAATTAAAAAGTGTTCTATTGCTGAAACAGAATTTTCTTATGGCGTCAGTTAAAGAATGACTGTGCGGCTTTTCGTTTCAAGAAAGCGCGTTTTTCGAACGGCTAATTAATCTGTATCGTACTGAACTGCAATGACTTGCACAGCATTACACAGTTTAATTACATTAAAGTGTATCGTATCAGATTATATTCATTTTACACAGCAGATCACACATTGTCTCTATAAAGGATTTTCACACATGCCTAGAGAAATTGGTCGCAAATTGATTGTAGATGAACACCCTGTGGTGGAAAGGTCTGGCCAGCCCTTTCCTTGCCAGACGGATGAGATCAGTTTTATTGCGAGGAAACAACACCCTCTCGTCCAGCTCGTACGTCGGAATGACGTAGGCGCACAAACTTTTACACTTCGCATTCTTAAGAAACACGTCAAGTCCATCGGTCAGTTTTGCACTCGGAATTATATCAACGTCAGTGAGGAAGACATACGAACTCTGACAATTTCGTCGAGCTAGATTCCGCAAATGATTTTGCGGATAAGCAGCCTTTATTCTCCACTTTACCGTTTCCGGTTTTCGAAGTCGTACTAGTCCTGATAAGGCGGCTTCAGGTCTACGACAGTCCAATTTAGGTCTCGATGGGAAATCTGGACGAATCTGTGAAGGTGGACGATCTTTGGGATATGCCAAATGGAAGCTAACTCGATCACGCACCACAGGATAACAACGTCTCAAGAAAGCAACGTACAGCTGTACCAGAGAGTACTCGTCACCCGCGGCGAACACCGCTGCAGATATGGGGCCTGTCCAATGATGAGCCACTTGCACCAAAGACTGGAGCTTCTCTAAAGAACTCTGAGTTGCAAGGCACACCGAATACTTCTCCGACAATTCGGCATACCGATCTCCAGGAAGTGCAAAGTCATAAAGTTTGTAGAGATGTCTTGAGTCCCAGCGTCCTAGGCGCAGGTCAACACGGAAGACAGTGCCGTTTGTGACAGTGGCTGTTGGTCCAGTGGTCGAGTTCGCTACTTTGCAGTGTGGTGGTGTCGGCGACGACTCGTGGCTCTGCCCTGGAGTTCGACTGTCTTTGAACTGCTGCTGCTGCAGACGCAATGGTTCGGACGGAGGAGCCTCTTGCCGAGAACAATCCGTCGAGTGTAACAGTCGCACAGTCAGGAGGATGTTTGAGAACGTCAGGATGAGCACGCTCACAATGCTCAAGTTCCACAGTCTGCACCCGATCTGGAAACAGAACATCCTCATTATCTACGACAACGGCTTCCAACGACAGCGAAAAGCTGTAATCACAAATCAAATATGACACTCTTTAAAGCTCGGAGTTTACAAGCTCCATTAAGCAGAGACATTCTTGAAGATCTAATGGCCGCTCATTAGTCAAGAAATTCCCTTTATTATGTAAAATATGAAGATTCATTACCATGATTGAAAGATCCCGCCACTGGTACGTTTCTTCAACCACATGCATACAATTCACAAACTCCCACCCCATTGCCTCAAAATCAATTGTAATATTTTCCTACCATCTATGCTTAGATCTTCTGAGTGGTCTCTTCCCTTCAGACTTCTGAACCAAAATGTTGTATTCATTCAACATCGATACCATGAGTACTACATGCTCTACCCACCCCTCAGATTTCATTATCCTAATAATGTTAGGTGAAAAGTACAAGTGTGCAGTTCCTCATACTTATTTCTCCATCCTTCTGTTAATTTCTATCTCTTAAGTAACATTACTGTCCTCAGCACCCTGTTCTCAAACACTCTCGACTTGGGATTTCCTCGAAATAAGAGAGATCATGTTTGACGCGCAAAAAACAACTTACAGGAAAGAAAATTCACATTAGGCCTATAATATTTCATTTTAAATTACTCCGAAATATTAAAGATTCAGATATTTATTTTGTCATCAAGCCACATACATTCTTATACTGCTTATTTGGTCCGCTTTCATACTTTTGCACAGTGGAGTCAGCCACGTGCTGGCCCATAACCACTGCAAGCAAGCCCTTTTTCTCAACATTCTCTCCTCTTCAGTAAACACGCCAATTTGTAGCTCCTCATATTCAAACTTAGAAATTATCTCTTTAAGTACACAGAAGGGAATATTATTCTGTGTGAACGAAGTTTCGTGGATCATTCCAGTCAAATTTGATGGACTCAAAAGCTAAGATCTTAATAGCACACAGAGAAGAGAGTAGGTCATCGTTTGAAATACAGCGCAATAGGAACTTTCCAGACATAAGAGTATGCAGACAGAATGGGTTACCTCCTGGTTTAGCTTTAATCTACTTGAACTTTTAATAATGTATGTTCTTGTAACTTGGGTTTATTTTGAGATTGCACGACGATAACCTCAAAACACACTAGATCCGTGTGACAACTCGTTACTCCACGACTGCATGTATAACACAGGAAACCTTAAGCAAGTAAAAGGAAACCAAGGGACCATACGAAATCCTACGTCCCCGACGGCTTCCTTGTATAAACTACGGAAAGTGTTCATGCGACATTAAACATACCGCTGTGCATTACATGCACAGTAATCTCTTAAGTGTTAGCATTATCTATTCTGAAATTAATTAAACTCCTTATTCTAGCTGCTAGAACCTTAATGCTCATATTTTTCCTACCCTAATCTTCTCCTTCCATATTACTGAAGTATTAGCGTTTCCAACAGCAGCACTATTCACTTAGCAACAAAGTACATCTGCAATCAAAGACTGCAACGGTCTATAAATAAATTTTTGAAACGCGTTCGTTTCTATTTTGAATACATCATTTCCCTCGGTGTTAAGTTACTACAGGTAAAATCCATTAATGTGTAGCTAATCACAAAATATATCATATTGTACAGAGAAGGAGCCTTCCCCCAAGCCCAACCATATCGATTGTAATGTTTCTTCTATTCGTCACAATGCGTCGATTTGGAATCTACCCAATCCTGTCTAAAAGTTACTGGGGGTTATTTACCTGCACGTAAAGTGGTCAGGGTGTGAAGATGGCCATTCATCTTCATCTAGTGCCCAGGTTAAGAATGCGTGGAGCTGTACCTCCGTTTTCATGGTACATTACTTTCGAGCAGTAGGGCTGATACTAAATACGTATAACAAAGTTGTCTCCACAGTTCTCGTCATAACCCATCCCCTCCCGCCAACTTCGTCCAGAATGTGGACCACATGGCGTCACAAACCATAAGACCACAATCCACATTTCAACGCCACGAAAGCTTCCTACATGACAAGCGGACTTGATCAAATGTCCGAAACGGGCCAAAGGCCCAACCCTTGAAGTTGAAGCTTCCTAAAATCACATGTAATCCTATCATAAATTTAGGAGATAAAACGTGGATGAACGATCTTTGCACTACGCTTTTATAGTATGCATTTTGTATACATAACGCATAAAACATGATTTTAAAGCAGCCTTCGGTATTCTGGCTTGCTTCACATATTCGTCACAGTCACACACAAGCCGTCAGCTAATTGGTTGTACTTCAAATTGTAAACACATTACGCATCTCATATGCAGTCCAACACAGCTAACACGCTGATTATGTTTGCTTAGTACACTGATGGCGTTTATACATAAACACAAGCGATTCATTGAGTGCAACAATGTTTTAACGACAAATGTTTTTGTTGTAATATATAGTGTGGTAGCGTAATGCAAAGTTACATCACCGCTAACACCGAGGTTCGCGATTCGATATGATCACACGCCACACACAAAATCTATCTCTTACAATAGCTATCTTAGTCTCAACTGCCATCTCTTCGGTCTTCCAAATGTGTTTTTCTAAACAAATTTACCCACACATTCTGCACTTATTTGTTGTGCCCCCATAATAGACAATATGCCAAGTCTACAGAAGTTTCATACACTTTATTACATTAGTAGCAGGCTTGCTGTATAATGTGTAGACTATTTATGGTACAAAAATTTATCTGTTGATTGTCATCTAACGTATCTTCAAGACATCTTATTGAATTTTGGAAATTATTACATTAAAAATTAAGGTTTAAAGCCTCAAAAATAAAGGGTAATATTAGGAATTAAATTTGGCGCTCCTACCCACCTGCTTTGAAAAGTGACAAGTTTCGCAAGGAACTTACAATTACGTTAAAGGATCTGAAGATCAGGACATTTGGTAGTATAAATGTTTAGGAAATTTATATTGTGGCATGTTACAAAGACATGTACGCCCTGCACATTTTTAAGAATATTAAAAAATTCAGTACCTGGTCCTTCAGAAATCCCGAAATTCATGCCACTGATACAGAGTGAATCCTAATTTGGTTCGTACTGATGGCGTTGAGGCATAACGTCACAGTTTTTGTCAAAATCGTTTACTGCACAAAATATTAATATACACACAGGGCATGACATCGAAAACTCATTCTGCCAGACGAACAGAATTTATAGGCTTGTAATGGAATGACAGTATGTTCCACCTTTTACAAATGCATTTTCCATTTATCTCTATATTGTGTTTTTTTAAATAAAGAGAAAATATCCAACTCTCTTCGTATGTCCTCATTTCTTAACTGATCTGTCCTAATGCAATCTTTGACAGTTCTTAGGTACGTCATTTCCGCTGCTTGAATTATAAGGACAGTAGGATTAGCTTTGAAACAACATACACTGATGTGCCGTAAATTAACACAGATTACAATTTGATATGATATAATTTAGAAAATACTAGCAAAGACCTTGGTCTTCTCCAAGTCTTTTCATAAAATATACTGTAGTAAAATAATATAATTATAAATATTATAAATCTTATGAATAGACTAGACTATATGTTCGCTTACTCCAATTCCTATTATGTTCATTTTTCACCGTATGCCGCGTAGTAGCCGCTTTATGAATTAAACAGTTGCCATGCAACGAAACACTATTACTTTCACGTATAAGAAACTCGTCCTATGAAGCATTATATTCAAGAATACGTATGTAAAATTATATTTACACAAGCACATGTCTATTATAACCCCATACTTAGCGGTCTTGTAACAACACAGCAATAACAAGCATAGAGCTGGCCATTATGGAAGAAATTTAATGGTAATGGCAACCTTAAAATTCTTTTCTAGTTAGCTATAAAAAATATAACTGAGCGCAACTGTTATTTTTAATGTTTTCCTTAGTTTTAAAAAGCACCTTGGAAAATGACTATTACAGGATAATACCACACATGATCTCATTCGGTGCTCGTATTTAGTATGACATCCATTTAACTGAGGACAAGCGTAAAGAAAACTCCCAAAAGTCGTGTATGTAGGTACACGTAAAACAATGGAGAATCCATCAACGTAACTACAGTGCACGGCATGGAATACATTTAAAAGAACCTTTACTCCGAGACCAGCCACGTGCAGCGTCAGAGACAAAGCCCTCAACTTACGACCGAGAGTGTGATAATGAGCTGCTTGGTCAGGGCTACGTACACCTCATGGAGCGGTGACAGATGAGTGGGGGATCATAATGACTGTCAAGGGGAAAGCAAAGAATTCGGAGAAAATCCTGCTCCAGCGAGACTTCTTCCCAACTAATCCCACTTGCATTCACCCGGTACTAAAGCCAGGTCTCGGCGGTGAGAAGCCAGCATCTAGCTGTCTCAGGTAGAGCACAACAGAATAAAATTCAAATTCCAGTAAAACTCAGTTCTCCCGTACCACATGTGAAAGCCTCAAAGTTCTTGTTTAAATGTTACAATACCAAGCGTGCAATTCTTGGCTTTAAAGTAAAGTAAGTAAAGTTAGTCCCACTATACGCCATGTAGGCGTTTGGGGTGAGAGGAGGTATAGCTCCTCTCTTCCTTGACCTCGGCACTAGATGGGGGTGAGTGGTCAGCATCACGCCCCGGCCGGCTTTACCCCCGGGAAAGGACCCCGGTACCCATTGTAGAGGAGGCTGGGTGGGCCCCAGAGCCGGTCTGGACGCAGAGGCTAGAGGAAAAATCCTCTGCCCTCGTCGGGGATCGAACCCCGGTCGTCCAGCCCGTAGCTAGACACTATACTGACTGAGCTATCCCGGCTCATATTCTTGGCTTTATGAAATCTCATTCTTGGTACGAAGAAATTGGAAGCGTTGCAGTGTGGATTCCTTGATGCACGTGAAAGGTTCTTATATGTCTTCTTGTAATAGCAAGACTTTTCTATTAATATTTAATTGAAGCAGTATTCCACATAAAGATGCAAATATTATTAGTCAGACAAAAGAGTACAAGAAAGTGCAGCACGTAATAAAGGACTAAAACCCATTTTTGATATAACGAAACGGTGTTTTTCTACAGAACAGAGCCGTTCACAAATGTATATAGGCCTTATTATAATTCATATTATACTATGCCTTTTCATTAATATTTAAGATGAAACAGTTTTCCAAATAGAGATGAAAATAATATTATTGTCAGTCAAGTGCCCTGTAGATGAAGACAGTATGTTCCTCCGAAACGGTGATCAATAGGCCTACCAACTTTCTAACACGATAATCGATTGGACTACTACCACTACTACTACTACTGGTGATGATAGGCCATTACAAGCGCGCTTACTGCCAGACAATTACATGTTCAGAGTAACGAGGGACTCATTTCAGACTGTCTATCTGGTATTACGGCAGCCCACACCGATTTAACTCAGTCCTCTTGAGTTCTGGCTCAAGTCTAATCCGCTTATTGGTTGTGAGGGCCCTACATCTGATCTCATCGCGGGTACAACAAAGAGCTTTATTGGTCGCGTTCTAATGAAGTCCTGTTCCCCAGAATTTAACGTTTCTTAAAGTCATGAGTGCGTTAATATCTAAAGGAATCAGTTCTTTTATAACAGATAAATGACTGCAAGAATATAGTTGAGGTGATGGTACTATCATTCGTATGTTATAACTGTCTATAACTATCTGTGGCTGCAACAAACGAGGCTGTCTTCTGGGTTGTTCCGCCGTGAAGTCTGATGAAAGTTAGCCGACGTTTCAGAGCGATCACAGCGATCGCCCTGGTTCTTCTGTTCCTTTAAATTATTCTTTCAGATTTCATCCTGAATAGCCCTCATGTGAATGAAGCCGAGGGATGTTTCACAGTTTTATTTCGGCACAGTTTAAATTATGGATTTACGAAATATGGCGGCTAGATTATCGATAAAAAGACATGAATATACAACAATCTTCGTTAACTGATATAAGCCAACAGCCTCAAAATTACTTAAAAAAGAACAGAGAACTGCTGTTACTGCGTCTACACCTCTGAAACGTCGGTCAACTTTTATGTAATTATACGTCATCTCAATTACCAAGCTGTTTTTTCAACTATATTTGTTAATACTGCACTGTGACCACCACAGAGTTCGGTTCAGTAACATCAGATCACGCGCAACATAGCACGAAACTTCGTTCAACTAGAAGCTGGATCATCATTAACCATAAGACAGACTATATTTAGATTCCACGGCTCAATAGGAAAGCATGGTATATGTGCCTTTTGTACGTAAGTACATTAAATGCAGTCTCTCTCTGTTTCCAGTCCGTCTGAATAATTAACCGGGGTTCGCATCCTTTAATGTGACGCTTATAGCATGTTGCCGTTCCTATCGATTAGGTTTCAGAGCGCACGGATAATCCTGAATGATACATAAGGGACACTGCTAGCAGCACACGCCAATTCACTACGAACGACCACAGAAGTCACAGATTGTGAAATTCTGTGTTGTGACTCCGTATAGTCTTGTAGGTCGTTAACCAGCATTTCTGGGGGGAAAAACGTATGCGATAAGGCTTCACAAACCGGAAGACCACACTCGACATTTTCAACGCCGTGATAACCTTCAATTTCAAACAAAATGATAAGTTTTCAGTGGAATTCCACGACGCTTGAATGGTTGTGATCATTTACGAGGCTTGTGCAAAGGTAAAAGACCTTCGGGTTCAAAAGACAGTCAGACAGTCAGGATTCAACACTCAGGCACGCATACGAGGTACGATCGGAAAGTTTCAAGACTGTGTCAATAGAGGGCGAACCGGATGTAGTACGAGCTTCTGCCTTTAGGGCGTGCGGCCTACATTCATAATGAATCAGTGTGCCAGCCGGCATCATCGAATTAGCATTTGTTTCTTAGTTACGGGCGTTTTGGTAGTGCATTACACCGACCCTCCTGCGATTTCGGAATGGCGTGTGCATCAAATTTTGCCAAAGACTCGCCAAAACGGCTACGGAAACCTATGAAATGCTAAAGCAAGCATTTGGGGAGTCCGCAATGGGTCGTGCACAAACGTTTGTGTGGCATTCACGTTTTAAAAATGACCGAACCTCTGTCGATGATG
>NW_019060064.1:469645-481049 GCF_000696155.1 Zootermopsis nevadensis
GAAAATTCAGGTAAAGGGAAGGAGATTTGAGACGATAGAAGAGATTCAGGCAGAATCGCAGATGGTGCTTGACAGGCTGACAAAGAAAGATTTCCAGGGATGCTTCCAGGCTTGGCAGCGGCGCTGGGATCGTTGTGTTCACTCCCAGGGGCACTACTTCGAGGGTGATGGATGAATTTAATACCTGAGATAAGTGTACGGGTTTTTTTAAATTATAGGCGCAGTCTGGAAACTTTCCGATCGCACCTCGTATGCCTATTCAGAGTGGGCCCCTTGTCACAATAGTATGCAGGGTCCACAATTTTCGGATGGAAGATACGGATGACATCTGAGAATAATCTAAATAAACAGTAGCGGGCAGCCGACGAGAGGTGATTCTAAAACTTCTTTAGCCCAGTAGCGGTCCGTTCTAAACACGGTATTAAACCTACGAGCTTCATAGCGTGTGAGAACTTCCATAATTAGCTGAGCAACTATTAGCATGTAAATAATAAATATTTCACAGCTTTAGTTCATCCTATAAGACAATGATACCTGTTAATGTAACATTCATATTATAAATGCGCTCTTTGTGATATAATATATTTCACTTAATATTATATAAGTTTATTGCATTTACAAATAGGTCGCTGCAAAGGCCAGAGAACAGCATATTAGTCTACCTTTTAATTAGTTATAAATATAAAAAACCGAGGTGAAATGGCTTCAATAAAGATTCCAGAAGAGAATTATAAAAAAATGTTGGCGGTATTACTCTAGAAGTATTCTGCCGATACTGATTAAAATCAGAAGAAATTTAAGCGTAAGTGGTAACCCGACCTGAATTCAAATCTGTATACTGGTTGGTTATATTTGATTAAGTGTAAATCATGCCTTATAAATTAACCGCTTAAAGTCATCTCTTCAGTATATTGAGTTACCGCAGTATTATTTTCTACTGGCGAATGAAACGCAAAGTTATTTGATATCGCCAGATAAGCAACTGCACAAGAATGCGTCATATTATTACTTTAACGAATTACTACTCCCATGAACACTCGCAGATCAGACTGCATCAGACACACTGTGCTTTTCAGTAACTCAGACAAGGAAAATCGAAGAGATCGTAATCTTTCAGAAGCTTGTTTCTGTTTTCGATCTGGAACTACTTGTGGCTAGTCGATATATCCCCCGTCGTTTATCGGACGGTGTCCATTAACAACCAATCATTCGGTCCTAGCATGATAATCAGAATAATGTCCATGTTCCCACAATTTCTACAGAAAAAATAAAGAAATTTTGTTTGTAAAAACAGGAAAGAATTCAGTCTTTATCCTTAATGTATTGATGATCGTATCAGTTATGTATATTGAAACTATTTTATATACGAATACAGCGACAGATTCATAAACATAAATTTTGCTCATGACAGAGCCTCGCCATTTTTAAAATAGTTGCTTTAATTAAACTCTGGTATAGAACCTTAGATATTTTCTTGCGAATTGCATTGCATTGTCAAAAGCGGCTGAATTTCGTATCTGTTTCAGTTTGCGAGACATTAATGAAGGGAATTAAGAGACACGCCTTATTCTGCAAATGTTGAACTACAAGACAGCATCTCCCTTGTAAGCCGATTTTGATTATCCGATTAAAACATACTTGTGACGCAAAAAATATGTACGTTGGCGTTGTAAAGACTAAGGAGACAATTCCTTGGAATTATATCTTGGAGATTACCATGTTCCCAGTATTAATTTACCCTGCCCTTTTCGCTTTGATGTTGGTAGATTTACTTCTTCAGCAGATGTTCTGTGATATCGCATTTGCATTGCTAATTTCAGCCACTAAAATGTGATAACTTTAATTAAATGTCTGTTTAGAGTTGTCATATTTTTCGGGAAAAATAAAACGTAAAGTGACAATAACAATAACAATATTATGCTGCTAACTGACCCTGAGGAAGAACAAATTTCTTAATTCAGGAAATCACTCAAATAAATACATCATCCCCCCCCCACTAATTAGTGCTCATTCAATAGCATGCAGAGGGACATGAGAAATACATTCAATGTTTTGGCGGAAAAATTGAATATGGGGACCATTTTAAAGACCTACACATGGACGTGAGGATAATATAAAACTATCTCAAAGAAATTAAATGAGTGCGCGTGAGCTTGACACATCTGATTCAAGATTGCGACCAGTGTCAATTGTTTACACGGTAATGAACCTTCTGGTTCCACAGAAGACAAGACATTTATCTATATGCGCAACTATCAGATTCTCAGGAGGACACTGGCCAATGTACTTAGTTATGTTCTCAATGACACAAGCACCCATCCAGACCCTCCTAGAGACGAAGGGACGAATACATACCCTGGCCGTCTGGCCCGCGGCCAATCACTTTACTAACGAGAGAGGAGGTTAAAGAAATATCATTCCACCAACTAGCAATTCAGTTTCAAACCCAGTATCTCCGAGTTACAAAAATTATAATTACTTGGTTCAGGAAATTAATAAGACATAATATCCTCTCGGTTTCAGTTTATATAAATAATAAACAAAATAATAAGAAGGCTCATCTCATGACTGCACAATTATAGTCGGAATAATACCAAATTCGGGATCTAAGATCAGGTGAGGAATGTATGTACCTAACCATGTAGACCAAGGAAGGAAACGAGATAACATATATTCTCGGCAGGTAGACACGCATCCAGTTAGGAATGAGGATGGATTTCAGCGGGTGGGAAATCGGAAACAAATGGGTAGACAAGGTAAAGTAAACATTAAAGCTAAGCTTGAGTAGCGTTTGTCTACATACTAACTCGGCGCGAAACCAGACTAGTAATATATGTAGAGAGGGAGAGGAGCTAGCTAGATCTGGATCTTGATCCATATGCATTAATAATTTTCCAAAACGTCGTTATTAATGTTCGCCGGATCTCGTAGCAATTTCCGGGAGTGTGAGTTATGCAAGCTCTTTAGTCCCAAGGCAGACCGGAAGTTCGTTAGTGGCTCTCTTGGAGTGCAGAAGCAGGCGCTAAGCACATGGGCCGTATTCAGCAGGGGGTTGTTTCGTGGAACTCCAACGCCACTCTGCGAATTCTTAGTGAATTTCCCACCTGATTAGTCTCAACGTCAATCACCAAATCCCCCCGCCTCCACACTCAGCTGTTCAATGCTTGCAGCTAATGTTCATACAGCTGTAAACTATAAAATACAAGCATACTGTCATGCTATAAGACGTGTTTCTCTGTCCACCTTCATATTTAGTTGTGTTTCTTCTAGAATATTTGTATCCTGACAGTGGGTGGTCCTTCGCCTTAAAAGCCTTGCTTGTTTTCGAACATTATACATCGTACTGGCACGGAAAACAACATACAGGTTCCCTAAAATATAGCGAATTTATTGACTAGCTAAGCGACTATTAGCTTACAAAAAGGAGTTTTCTGTATGGAATACGTGAATAAATAGTCAACGTACAAGGAATACCGTGCATGAATGTCCGGGTTTCGACTATCGATAGGAGCACTTAATCTTTGGTAATACTTCCAGTAGGTTCTTCACACGAGGATAAAGCGGCCGGAGCGTGATTTGACTACACAGGCCTAAGGTTAAAAATGTGCTTTATACCTACTCCGTGTTCACGTCTTTACGATGTTTTGCTGGGGCACAGATGCTACCTGCCCTTTTAACGCAGTTACCAAGTTCATGGATGTAACACGCACGGCAGCATCGACGTGCCCTTTAGCACAAGTTCATATCGAGATTCTTGCGTCGAAGGGGGGGGGGGCGTTTATGACTGAAGAACAGGCTAATGCAGGTCTCACGAGTGTCGAAGTCGTTTGAAAAGAAAACTCCCGATCCTGCAAAACAGGTACTTTATATTAAAGGATTTACGGTTTTCGGGACTCTGAACGTTTAGACTGTGGTCTTCTAGGGTGATGAGGCGTTGTCCTATTGGTTCTTACAAACACTTCGGAGGAATCTGTTGCCTCCATCACCAGGATACAAATGTTCGTAACCACATATAAGACTGTGAAAGAACAGTGTTTATGAGATCGATCACAGCAAAGATTTATGTTTGTGGATATCTTAAAAATAACCTCAATACAACCTTAAGATAGTGTAATTGCGTCATATTGTGAATATTATATCAATTATTTATTTTAATCCGTCTGATCACAATATAATTTTATTTAAAATTTCTTATAATTAAGATAATAAAATATCATTCATGTTCCATATCGATTGATAGTTCTTAGATATATTTTACACCTGATGATGGTTTTATAAAAACCGAAACATGTTGTGTAAATGTTCCGAAATGTAAATCGATCAATCGATATGGAGCATGAATGATATTTTATTATCTTAATTATAAGAAATTTTATATAAAATTATATTGTGATCAGACGGAATAAAATAAATAATTGACAACCTTAAGACTTAGTATTGAGGTTATTTTTAAGATATCCACAAACATAAATCTTTGCTGTGATCAATTCCATAAACACTGTTCCTTCCTATGGGTACATAAATTACTAACATTTAAATTTTAACATATTAATGACACGCTAATTTCACTTGCGTTCTTATTCCCACGCGTCATACATCGGATCTCAAAATATTTCCTCATGGCCGACCGATTCCTTAGACGCCATACTATATAAACCATATTCAGGTTGCTTACTAAGCCTTCGTGCAGAACCCAATCGTTTTCGCTTATCGGTATCGGAGAATGGTAATGTTAAAGCCTTGCTTTCAGCTCGACAACTGAAACAGTGCAATTAATTCCAATAAGCATTAAGAGGATACAGCCTACCTCGTAATCCTAACACTGCCATTATTACCTCCATTCACACAGCAGTGGTTGTAAGGTTCATTAACCGTACCAACACGTTCTCTGATGAGATAAATTCGGATACCACTGTGTGTGCGCGAGAACGTTGACAAGGGTTCGGGTTCTCCTACTGATATTCGTAGCGAATATTAAGTTAAAATTTAAGTGGATTTATTAACAGACAACTACACGGAGCAGAGTCCTTCTTAGAAAGCCAATGTCACTCAGATGTTCAGGAAATTCCTCTCCTTGTTGCAACCCAAATTTTAAATTTGTTATCTGAGTAGTAACGCTGTGTGAACTTGAAGATACATCCCAATGTTTCATATGAATATACTGCGTCCAACTTAAGGCTTTGTTACATTAACAATATATTTCATTTAAATGGGCATATTCAGCTACTACTATTCTAGTCCGTTATTTCATCAAAAGAGACTAACAATTTCTGTTTTACTATTTCAAGTAACGAGTAAATAAAATTAGCTCGAAACATTTTTTACTGAAATGATTTGTCAAGATTCTTCTGGACTAAATTTAATTCAAATCCTACATGAGTTGAGTCATAAGACACTACTTGAGTTAATAATAATAAATTTTACGTAATTCTACAAAACAAAACAATAAACGTAAACGAATTTGTAAACTAATAATTTGAAAAGACAGCCATATTTCGTTTCTGATATACATGCAACTCATAAAGATTCAAGAGTCTCTTAATTACTGTATTGCACGTGCAATGCAATGGATCACCACTCGAAATCATATTTCATATAGAGCGAGGAAATAATGACCACCCGTCAATTATCATGGACCTATCAACGAGATTAGCATTCAGAATAGCAATTCTGAACGGAAACTTCTCTTATGAATGCAAATTAGGTTCGTCCAACAGTTGATCAAACTGGGACGTGTTATGAGAGAGGAACGTGTTCATGCTGTCGTAATCAGATTTAAATTCGCGGACATTGTCACTTTGTCACGTGCAGCAGGCTATACGTTACTTATGGTTTATTTAACGACACAGTCAATGTCTCAGAATACACAGTGTCTAATAACGTGATAATTAATGGATAATGAATTGGGAAAGGCATAGCTGTCGTGGCCTAATTTAAGGTATTGTCCGGTATTTTCATGAAGGAATTGAGGGAAACTACAAACCATCTCAATCAAAATAGCCGATCAACGGGTCTAACTCTGAACCAGGGACCTCCAGAATAAGAAGCAGTAACTTCTAGGCCGCAAAGTTCTGTAAAATAATTTATCAGACTTAACCAAGGCATGCTAAGCTTTCACTACGTTAATTTTTGTCCTTATCTTCTACAGAAAGCGAACCTGTAGGAGATAAGATTCTCTAAAACTTTGGTTGAACGCCTACAAGGCGTCAGGACACCACAATCGACAGCTGAGCCACCGAAAATAAACTCAATTTTCAATCGAAAACTTTGTTATTTATTTCAGTGAAATCGTTTTTATGGTTACTTTCTAAAATTTAATTGCACTAAATCATTTATTATACGTTACGTTATCTTAAAACCCCAAACACGTGTTACAGAATTCTTTCCGGAAGCTAACATTTTGATTATTTGTTCATTGTGACGGTCTAACAAAGTGTTAATAAGAGGTATTGTCAGACTGGAACGGTAAACACAGCTTGTTGCTCAATTGAACTGCCCATCTGTAGATCTGACGTTTCTCTAAACGTTTATGACACTCGATGATTCATTACATCCCGATTTACGTTCGATAGTGAGCACTAAATTCATTTAATATACATGTAGATTCGGACGTTCTTGTGTTCTGACGCACGGTCGTCAACTGTAAATGCATATTTTCTCTTCCTTAGATGTTTGTCTGAACCCGAAAGAGTCCTATGTTAATAACATAGAAAGTGTTTTAGAAGCAGATGGAACATCATCAAGTGTAGGAAAATTCCCTTCAGCACACAATTTTGTTTGATTTAAATTCAAATGTAAATAATTACTAAAAATTAATGATAGGCTGAAATAAATTAGGCTGTTCTTTGCAGTTTAGTTACCAATATTTCGTAATATAATTCTGCGATCTACCCTAAGAATAGCGTACACGGACCGCTACAATGCATGTAATAAAGTGCCGTGTAATAAAGCTTTTATGGCCTTATGCTAATGTAATAACACGTCACGGAATGTAAACAGTAAGGAAATTTTATTTCCACCTTCAGGGCAGAACATTAATCTGTGCCCCTTGGTACAATTTTAAATGTAGGTGTAAAATCAGTAATTCAAATGTGAGAAAACATAAGCCGAGTGGGTATATTATTCACTTCGTCCAGAAGAGTCCTACTTGAGAAAACATAAAAAAAACAGGCGCTCGGCTCCGATGTTTTATGGAAATATAAAGTATTCTATTGTGCTTACAGAAGCTAGTCATCAGTCCCAATTCTAAGACAGAATAATCCACTCTGCAACGTCCTGTAAACATTCAAGATTATCCTTCCATGTGCCCTCATCCGTTCGTGTTTCCGACTCAAATTCTGCATGCATGTCGCTCTCTCTCTCATACGTACTACATGCTCCGTCCATCTCAACATCACTGATTTCATCATCCTAGTAACACCTGGTGAACAGTACAAATTATAAATCTCCTCATTTTGCAGTTTTCCCCAGACTCCTATTACTTTCTCTTGGGTCCAAATGTTCTCATGACCTTGTTCTTAAACCTTATACCTCGTAGTGCTGGGGAAAACTGTGACGATCATTAATTTAAATAAACCGTAGAACAGTAACCATGTAATATTTAAATCGGCCTAGCGTTTGCCAACTTCGAGCATATACAACAAGCCTTGTATATGCGTTATTAATCGGATAATTAAAATTCCACGGATAAGGAAGCAGCGATTACGAAGAATAGAATCCTTTGTTAAGCTCGTAGTTGGCTGCGGGGAAATAACATGATTGAGCACCAAAGTTTTTTTTAAAATAAGCACAAAAATTTAGTCAATTTTAATAACAATTTATTAAATATGCATATTTTGTAGACACAAATAAGAACAGAATTAAATTCATCAAAAATATTAAACATTTTAATAACTGTATTAAAGAAACTTACAACGCGGAAACTGAGGGCTGTGAATCATCCGTCTTATTTAAACACGAATTATATTTCTGTTTATCGGCTGCAATTCTTCTCACTCTTTTCGGTGGTATTCCCAGTTCGCGCCCAAATGACCTCGTTTTTCGCTTAAAAATCACCAAAAAATTTAAATTTCACTTCCAAAGTTATGATCATTCTTTGCCTGTTGGCTTTCTTGACTGACTACGCAGAAATGGCCACTGATTTTATAGTAAAAATAAATCAATTTGGGGGGAAATCATCAGTATATTGTACTATTGGACTGCCAAAGAAATAGTGGTATTAAAAAAACGACTGATTCAGAGCCGATAGTTGACAAGGCTTACTGTATTCGAAATGTTACTTAGTTGCATAAAGCACGCGAAGTGGAAGCTAATCACATAGGGAAAAACACACCCATCCTAACGTTCATCAGCACGGTGTATAACTGCGAAAAATTCTAAACGGGTTCCAATTAAATCTATTATTGGCTGCCTACACTCGACACCAACAGACTCTAATATTTGTACAATTATAAACGCTACTTTACACGATGGTATGAGACAGTGACCACGGCAAACTAAATCAAAAATACTGGGGACCAAGTGTTCTTGGCATGTTGAAAGACATTATATCCTTCGTGGGCTAAAGTCATTAAAATACTTCACTCAGGATGCTGGCAGACATTTCAACCGGGCATGGCTTAAGCCAGTTTGTGCATGCATGTATGTAGGTGTGTAGAAATATTTTAAATGCGAAGTGAGTTCATATAATAAGTCACTCGTACAAGCTGTAATTTATGTAAACGTACGAAAGAAATGAACCCTAACCACGCTTTATTTCCTATGCGCATTCTACAAGTGAAAATCATAAATACACCGTATAACTTCAGCAGATATTTCGTTACGATTCTCCAACGTCGGTGACCTTAACCCGGAGGCACAGTTAGTATTCCCAGGCACACAAATTCATTATTTCAGAAGTCTCTAGCTCGCACGCTACAAATTACAGACGTTATAGTAATTTTATTGGTTTATTACAAAAGCATTAAGCACACTCTTATTTCTTTTTATATATTCTTGGATAAATTACCAAATCAAAATTCTAAAGATTTGTTAGGTATATTAACCTATAAACCACAGTCAGTAGAATCTGACTGGCTATGAGCTTGGCCAACTGAGTTCGAATCCCGTAACAGTAAAGAATGTTACATTTGTCACCAAATCCAGGTCGGCTCTGGGTTCCAGCACCGTGAGCCCTTTCCCAGTGAGTTAAATGGCTAGAGGATTTGTAACGTACATGAGGATTTAAACAAACTGATAGCAGTTAATTGCGTTGTAGTATAAACTGTTACGTGGTTAGAGCAAATCATACGGTGTCGGTCTTTGTTGACGGCACTCTCCGATTTCACGATCATTATGAAACCTTTCTCATCTTCGTGTACATGTTGTGAAAAACGTATTTTGGGTACCACAGGTACTTCATTTCACTGACATTTAACTGAATTTTAAAAATATAAACCAATTGTCAAGTAATACAGAGGCAAGCAATAATCTCAGTTTCAAAGATGTTTATTCCAAGCAACAGACGAAAAATATGTGATGCGTTTCACTGTTACAAAATAAAAAAAATTCATCTCGATATTCATCATTTCAATGTATAACAGTGAAAGCGTGACAGTCAAAGTAGGAAACATCTCAGCACCATAACCCAATAGCATCACTCTATTTGTGACAAACCGTCACTCATTATCATGACGAGTACTGTGATAATCAATGGAAGATGCCAAATATATTTGCAGTGGAGTGGACAAATTTGATTTATTATTAAAATGCAAATGAACATAACTCCGCTAGAGTTCATGAATAAATTAATGTTTAGGAACGCCTGTCGTAAACCAATTCAAGTAAATACGGCCTGATTCCGAAGTTCTAACACATAAGTTACAAGATTAACGTCAATTGCAGGGCTTAATTCAAAACTTCTTACACGGGATAACACAAAATGGCTTTTTATGGATTTGTGTTCTGTAATTGTGCCATTTAATATTTATCCTATTTCCTTTTGCTACACTTTATTTAACCCTTTGAAAAGCTGAAGCTCCTCTAAATAATATTTAAGAATTTAGTCCGTACCGCAAAGAAAACAACACTTCACCATGACAAAAATCAATTTGTTAACGCTGTTCAAGAAAACAATCCAAGTTTACGCTAAGAACTTTACAAACCCCATAAACACAAAATTAATAGTTGCCAGTTGTTAAAAACAGCTGGCTGGTACATATAGTTACCATTCAACTTTAAAGGAATAATAGCGTCCATGACAAAAAACCTTCAGTATCAGAAAGCTCGTTTCACTAAACATTATTAACCATTCGATGTTAGTGACAGGAATGCGGTGTAATTTCTTAAAAGCACCTAATATTTAAACACTATTTAAATTAATAATATCACTACCAACAATAGATTGTCATTTCGATAATCCCATCTAGATAACGAAACAAAATAAAATTTATTTTTGACTGTCAATCAACGCAGATCCCCTTTCCATCAAAACAATAAATTGAACCTTTTTCTAGTTCACTCCAAACAGATCTATTAATTCAAAAAGTGGACTCCTGTAAAGCGATTTTAGAGCTTCGATATTGGTCTTCTGGATTTTTCAGCCGTGCAGACTTGTAGATAGATCAACGTTTCAAAGGAAATGCTGCCTCTTCAGCTCTGTAGATGAAGCAATATGTTCCTCCGAAATATTGGTATTTACCTCAAAGTCCACAAAGAGTTACAACGTATAAAACCATCGACATCATCACCCCCTTGAGAACCTCAAATCTCATACAATTTTAAAGTACATACATAAAGGAGTCAACAGTTCCCGTTGAGTAATTAAAAACATTCCATTCAAAATTAGAAGCTAATGGGCCATGACAAAGAACTTCTGAAAGTTATTAAATTCTATGGTTAAGTCGTGCGACAATTCCAATCCGGAAATGAGGAAGGAAAACGCCTTTTTATTCACAATATCAAACAATCATCCTTTTCAGAAGTTAAAATTAAAACACATCTGACAAAACATTTCTAATATACAGCAGGAGACAAAGTTCGTCTGTGTCAACATCGCCATTTTATGTGCATTTCATATAACAATAACTCGAACTTCATATCTCTTTCTATTGCAGAATAAGTGGTTTTCATGATAATGTATTATTTTGTTAATTCCTGGAATAGAGATGGGAAATTGGGTCAATCCTACACACTGACAGAGTTTCAAAATGGTTTAAGTGATTCACAGAGTTTGGATGGAATCTAAGCCCTGCTCCATGAGTAATTACTATGAATCGAAATTTATTAACAAGAGTTTTCACTTCCAAACTGGCCAATGGTACAGCACTGGACAGAGCATCTTTAACTATTCACACTGAAGTTTCCGCAACCCTAAGACCGGTGTAACCGTTCTGGGATCACGATGTGTTATCAGTTTTTCCTCAGT
>NW_019060064.1:481083-503042 GCF_000696155.1 Zootermopsis nevadensis
GGTTTAATGACCCTGTAAGTATCTCAGACTACATAGCCTCTCGAATGATACGATGATTAATGATTTGGAAAGTATATAAAAGGAAGCGGTCGTGGCCTAATTACTGCCCCAGCACGTACCTGGAATGACAGAGTAAAACCATTAAGTCTGCTTCCAAATTCTTCCCTAATCATCGTTTGCAATTCTCTTCTAATTTGAATCGATAAAACGTTTGCAGTCAAATATCATAAAAATTGAACAACAGTATTCTAGCGTCGTCCTGGAAATGTATGCCGTTGTTTCTGTTTACTAACAACTTCGTAATTTTGGTCTAACACGCCTATGTATCCACCTGACTAAGCGGTGCTACATCCATCTTCATACTCGTCGCCATGACAACATCAAATCTCAACAACAGAATATTTATTCGAAAATATCAAGAAACAAGTTTTTAAATGTTATTTTAAACCGACCCATTGTATTTATAGGCGCTATTTCTGAATAAAAATATAAAGTAATCACGACCCCATTTAACATAGATCGTAAACGACCATACTGCTGTTTCAATTCGACAGTCACAGTCATACTGTGCTGTTCGGTAAGGTCTTAAGCAGTACAAATTACGAATTTTACTACGCACAACAAGAACAGACATGATATATTTTAATATAAAATGTTTCGTTTAAAATGCAATCCTCCTACAACAGCATTCCTAAGCTTTGGTGTCAACAAACTAGTTGTATTTTAGTTTGCATTTCTTAGGATAACTCACAGAACAGATTTGCAGCAGATGCTGAAAATTCCCTTCACCTTCTAGAAGCAGAGCATCCTTCCTTTTCAGTGATACTTCGTAAAGTGTTTGGCTACAGTGCGTTTAATATTATGTTTCACATCTTCCAAGTTTCGTGGGTTGTTCGACCAAATTCTTTCTTTGAAAAACACCCCACAAAACAAGTGTTCGCATTTGCAAATGGAGTGAGCAGCGGCCTATAATCCCGACTGACCGTGACTCACGTGTCAAGGGAGAGTCCATTACACGAGGGTGGACCTGCTTCTGATTAAATTTGTGTATTGCAATACGCGATTCGTGCAGCGTTGCATTTGAAATGGAACACGCTGTACTGTAAATTCATATGAAGATAAGTTTTTCAATTCGTTCTGTCCCCACAGCATCCAGGTGCGTTCTTTGCTTAAATAAATACGAGACACACCCAGCGCTGATAAAAAAGACTGACAATCCTAATCTACAAATAAATAGATTTCCGTCTTCTGGGTTGTTGAGCTGTGTAGTCTGGTCGATGTTAACCAACGTTTCAGAGGTCATACTGTCTCCGTCATCAGGGCGATGAATATGCAATGATACTATAACACTATAATTAAAAACTCAAAACAATCAGTTGCCAGTGGCAACACGTTTCGATACGAAAATGTCATTTTTAAGCGAACTTCATCTGTAATGAGCTAACTACAACTTTAAATCTATTAAATTAGAGTTTAATTTAATATTAAATCAAATGGGGATATTTATACGGCAAATAGGCAAATCGTTGCATACATTTCCTTTTACAATGTGGTAGTCTTAGGTACAGTATTTATTTAGTGCTGACTACCTATGCTGTAATATTTGAACAAATTCTGTAAAACGTTTAGGTGGACTGTGTGTGGGTACTTCATTTGAGGCTGTCTGAAGATAAAGTGTAAAATATTTTGGTGGTCTAAGACACTTTGGGCCACAGAAGGTTGTATCTGTAATTACAGTCTAAATTATGAGGGTGTTCGTTTTAATGTAACTGGGGGGAAGCTAAAACAGTGAATTAAGCTCTTATATATGAGTGTGGTCTAACAGTTTAAAAAGTTGTAAACCTTCAAACAGGGCAAGGACCCTAGAAGATACAGGTCTAAGTACTTTGAAGAAGAAACGGCTTAAAACTTCCTTCCTTCAAATCTGTTACACTTCTTTAAGCATTCATAGTTAAGCAGACATGTTTTAAAAACAGTAGAAGTTTGTGTAGTTTTTTCAGACTTGCTCCGAAAACCTTTTTTTTTTACAACACATAGTCTAATATGCGGCCATACTGTTTACACACTCATGCGTCTATATATAATGCACATAGCTATACCTGAATCATTGACGTTCGTTGTGTTTTTCTTCTTACGTCAGAGTATCCTCACTGCCCTCGTTGAAACGAATTAACAACATAAGTTGGTGCACAAGTGTGTATGATATTGGTCTCATCCCAGTTCATGGTTCTATCAGACACCGATGCGATTCGATGAAAAACAATTCTTTAGTTGCCACAGTAACTCTACGTTACAACATGACTGCCACTGTTTCCTTCAGAAATTACCAATCACTTTACAATAGCAAAAACGAACATTGTCAAAACACCATGGGATATTAAAAAGTGATCATACTTTCAGCTGTTTTCTTACACCGCTGTTTCGCTTAGATATCGCAACGAGTCGCTAGTGTGCTGCTTGGCAATCGATAAGTGGGGCGACTCCGTTCCGCGCCTGCGTAGAGTCAGGGATGGATCTGAATGTGATATTAAATAGGTTACCCTCATCTCAACAGCCCAGCCTGCTTCGTCTTGAACAGATGGATGGCATGGAATGAATTACGCTGAAACTAATGTATCCAGAGAATCTGATTTCCTACAGTCCCATGTGTCTCTTATTAACAGACAGAATGTTCAAACATACTCTGCACACAGATACGTAATTGCAAAGTCTACAACTTTCCTTGGTTGATACCGTGATATTAAAGTTGGTAGCAATGTATGACAGTCGTTTACTGTTGAGAAGTGTTTACTAGAAAGACTATATTATTCACAGTAATGGACCTGTCGTAAGACAGAACACTTAACAATAATAATAATAATTATGTAAGTATGTTTTGTTCTCAAATGTTCGGTAACTCTTTGAATATTCTGCACACACCAATGTTACAAGCGTTAGTTACTTGTTGTCTTCAAGTTCTTACAGTAATTTATAGAGATGACAAAAAAATTTTGACCCTAAAATACCAAATTGTAACTATATGTGCCACATTCTTGAACAAAATATAACTCTTAATTTTGCCCACAGAGTGTTTGTGGGCCTTGTATGATTCTCAGATAAAACAACTATTATTTCCTTAAACTCCACTAACCACACAGCAAACAATGCCTCTTGTTTCTTGATCTGTAAATGCCTGTGGTGCCATACCGTTGCACAAACCAAACCAAAATCACTAATACAGAGTTCCGACCGCCAAGTAACCTGACGCGGACAATGCCCACTGCTACAGAACTGAATTATATTCGTTTGTGCGTCTTCATGTCCAACAATTCTACTGCTAAGTTCTCCATTGCTTTAATGTTACGTAACTTGTGCGTGAAATTAGTACTTCCGACCACTTCTCAGGCGTCTTACGTTTTGCTCTGTGATACTTCTCAGTTTGCTGCAAACAGCACCACAGCGTCAACTTAAAATTACTGAATATTCAAAGTTCTTAACCAACTACATCATTAATGGTCTTCACAGACCACTTCATTGTTATTCAATGATGTTCACTGAAATTCCCTTATCCCAAACTAGTTCAATCCAATTAACGCTTACATCCTGTTCCTCTAAGATCCATTTTAATGTTAATTTTCAATAGTGGTATAAACGTAACGAATTCATTACACTGTCTTTTAAATATTCTAGTTATTTGAGAGTTTGCAAACAAACGAACTGTAACAAAAAGTTCGATTGTGAACATCTCTATGAGTAACGGCGTTAAGACACAAGCAATGCCAATCGGACAACCACAGACTTTGTCGTTTGCAAAATAATAAAGTCATGCACTTAAGCTACTGTCTGTTCTGCTGTGTAAAATACCATAGGACAAATGTGTGTACTACTGAAATGAATGATGATAACGCGGAACAGAACATTCAGTCCAGAACTTAGGATATAAAATGCCTTTCGGCTCCTTTCCAATAACCACTCCCACACGCAACACTCACATCGTAACATTATCTAAAATAAGTTAATGCCAATTAATCTAAACTTACAAAAACATAAAACTTAATGTAATTTCACAAGTAATTCATACGTTTAATTAGTGGGACAATCATACTTTCATTAAAAATCAAACTTCTTAACAGACAATTTGTTGTAAACGTTAAGAAATTCATTGCAAAAATGTTAGCTCGCGAACACTTCTTTATTAAAACCAATAAACTGGTGAAATCCAAAGAGTAAGACAAACATTTTACAAGTGCGTTCTTTACAATTGGTCTCTAAATTAATCTACTTTAGACAAAAGTCTGTTGTTACAAATCCAAATAACATTACAGACTCTAGCCTTGTATTTTGTAAAAAAAATTAACGACACTTCTGTGTGTCGAGGCATTTTGATTGAATCGGTAAAGATTGTTTTCGCGTTAACCGAATTAAATTTGCCTCTCAAAACATGCATCACCAAGTTTAATCGATATCCATTCGGTACCTTGCAAGACCAAGCATGCAGACGAACGAATCTCCTCATTGTGTGCGCATATAAACGCAAAGAGCGCATAATCGTGCCACTAATCGATCGGCATGCGAGATAATTCACGGAATCTGACACAATGTCACTGCAAGTTATTCGTCCTAATAAAGCCATTCTGTGACCGAGTTTCAGAATGTTGTCTGTAGTCGGAAACACGATACTCAATATAAAATATGGTGGGGAAGTAAACATCAATCAGCCGGAATTGCGCAAACATGTCTGATAAGACCGAGGTATAAATAAGAAATTACCATACACGAAATCTCAATCAACGAACGTAATAAATCAGGACGCAAGTGGGCAGGAAGATCATACATTACGTCACCCGCACGTATTCAGTTAAGTTCAAGAATGGTTTACAGTACATTTCAACCCATGTCAATGTCCAGTGAATCGAGTTGCATATAGTTTAGGGCGGTATCGCACTAGGATGCCAACGGGAGGCCATGGCGCAGCTGCCAGCATCTCGGCCAAACTCAATGCATTAATTTCGTAGTCATACGTATATCGCACCTGGCATCCGTCTGGCAGCGCTTCCAACTTGGCATCGCTGCCAACCAAGATGCCAAGTTCAAATGCTACTGGCATCGCTGCCACGGTCAAGGCCAAATCAACATCACATGACAGTCTGGCCAGTCCATTGACGTCCATGCGTGAATGTGCTTGTGTGTATTTCTGTTTCTTCCAAACATGGATAATTTCGACACCGAAAGATTGATAATTTAAATTCAGTCCCGACTATGGGATTCATCTGCTATTGAATACGCAAACCGGGACTTGAAAAAAAGAAACTGGGTAGAACTTGTGGAAATATTTGGAGGAGATTTATTTACAGTAGAAAAGAAAGAATTAGCTAAGAAGTGTTTCTATGGCTTTATTTGTGGGGCCGCTTTCCAATATGGCAACTTGATTTATAAGTTTTTTTGTTTAGCAATCTATATATCACAAATAATGTGAATTAAGAAGAAACCTGCTTTTATAACGTTTTATTAAATAAAGTTTTTCATGTAATATTACATGTGATTTGAAATAACTGAAATATTTCAAATTCAATAATGGTATGGACGTGCAAAGTGTGTGTATGAAGAATTTTTCTTACTTATTTCTTTGTTACAGAATTGAAATTCACTCCAGGTATGTAGTTTTGATAAAGGTAAATCTCAATTTATCAAAAGTGATAAAAGTGGACATTTCTCCTTGCTAATAGCCCTTCATTTCGTGATCTCATAACGTTGATCCATCTGTTCGCTCGACTGGCGTCGAAAGCTGGCAGCTTGTCTGGCGTCTTTTTGTGGCAGCTGGACGCCATGGCATCGCTGTTGGTGTCGCTGCCATGGCATCCTAGTGCGATACCGCCCTTAGTGTACAGAATCTGCAGCCAGTGTTCGAGACATCCAAGAATATAATCCCAACATGAATCAGCTACGCTAATAGGTTGTCGTTTTTTGTAACAGTTTAAACACTAAAATGCGAAATGTCTGTACAAACAAATACTTTGAGCGTAAACTCATGTCATAATTAAACTTTTTTAACATATTAACTTGGCTCGGCTCATGGAGGATGATGTAACGACACCTGAGTAAACACGAAACATTACATAGTCACTCAAGGAAATGTTGTTAACTATGCATTTAATTAAACCGCCACAAAATCCACTTCACATCATCCCATCTCTTCCAGTTCTCAAAAATAATTTCCTCCTTTTAGATTTTCTCGCCTAAAATGGAACACGCATTTTTCGTACTTCCTATGCTAGTTACTTGGCCCACTCATCTCATCTTCCTTGATTTGATCACTTTGTTAATATTTTGTGAAGAATACAAATTATGAATATCAAATCTAAAACTTCTTGACTAATCCCTATCTCCGGAGATAGGGATTAGCTCTATCTAGTGGGCCCAACTGAGTAGGAACCTGAAGACGGAGATAGAGCCCCATCTCCGAAACGTCGTTTTACGTTTTATATTTTATTTACTAGACGATGGATAATATCCAAGAAATTTTTTATTCAAATGACAAATTATGAAGCTCCTCGTTATGCAATTTTATCCGCCCTCCTGCTACATACTCCTCTTAGGTTCACCCTTTTCTCAAACACCACACGTCAGTTTTATTGGCTTAGGATGACAGATCAAGTGCCAAAATCAATTGGCCAAACTGTAGACTTATTTTACTTTTTATAATAGACTGAAAGACAAAAGATTCTTATGCAAATCGCAGCAAGCACTCTCCGAATTTAATGTGCACTTAATTTCTTCCTGAATGTAGTTTTGATAGATTAATATCGTTAGAAATGTTTCAGCTTTGTCACAACTTCGTAAGATTTGTTACCTATATTTAGTCCTATATTATGATTCTGCCCTGTATTCTGATGACGAGGCACGAACATACAGGCACCTAAATCATTGCAAAGAATTTTCATACTCAATTCGGAACTAATTCCGACTTAATTTTTATCTGTGTATACAAACAGCACATGCAGACTTCGCCACTTCAATCTCTATCTGATGCCGTAGGAGTGATCTTTCTGCACCAAAGCAGCTTCCTGTTTCCTGTCTATTCGGTCCCTTTTTGTACCGTCCCCTGCGGAGCCATGTTCCTTCTTTCTGTGCTTCTCTTGTTTTATTTGAGATTTCCGACAGAGTTCAGTGATTCCTTTACCTTCTTCTTCCTAGGCGGTCACTGTTCTCTCAGAGACAACCGCCCATGGCTTTTGAACTGTCGTTAGCAAATTGTTTCCGTTACTATCAAAAATGGGATTTTCACGAACAAACAGGAGAATAATATTTAAGAATTACAGGAAATGGGGTGTGGATTCAACCGGCTCTGGGTGGGCAATGAACTTCCGGGTTCTATAAACGGCGGGTAATTATATACCAGTGAGCGACTATCGCCAAATCAAGAACTCTGCTCCACGGAGTGAGTCAGTTACTCGGAAAATCTTCAAGATTTGCAACAGATATAATTTCTAACTGGTATCGTAGCGTTATAAAGCTCACCAGTCAATTTAAAGAGTAACTGATTACACTCCAACGTTTCGAAGGCTATTTCTGCCTCAGTCATCAGAGTATCTATGATGAGTGACACGTTGGACTGTATCTCCATATTAACACAGCTGATGGCTCTGGAATATTTCACTACATTTAGTCATCGTGAAAGCTTAAAATCTTATTTGACACTTATGGGTTATTTATGAGAGTCAGTAACCTTTTTCACCTTATCAAGAGATTTCTTGAGAAAACAGATGTATGACTGTATACATTATTTGTAGTAGTGTATTCATACTTGCACAAAATAAAACGCAGAAACCATAAAACTGTAACAGCTGCGTGATATTGGAGGTAGTTGAATTTAAATCGGGCGATGGAGGAACGGGTTCTGCTCGACTGGAAGCCAATGCTCCTTGACATCCGAATGTGAAGACTCACGCATGGATGTGCAAAGACCGTGATATCTTCATACGACAGACAGCTCAATACCGTCCCCGATTTGCCGCCATTTCTTCGCCAAGTTAAGACGGAAAAGTGAAGACGAGATGGCGAGTCGTAACAGTTCTGCTCTTTCCAGCAGTCACTTCTTCACTTTCACTTCAATTGCATTTAAAACAGCTATTATCTTTCTCTCATTTCAGGACTTTGACTGATTGATCCATTGATTTATTATAAAACACATTGTCAAATCAACAATTACGAACATGTCATTATTTGAAAAATTTAACGTATACGGAAAACATATGCATAAATACAATCTTCCGTAAAAACATAATAATATTTAACACATTTGCAGCCACAAACTTTACAATTTCTGATTCGAGTAACAACGAATAGTACGACCATCTATACACAGACCCAACATGCTAACCTGTGTACTTATCTGTTGGATTATAATTTAAATTATGCCTAGCAAATTATTGTAACACTGACATAAATTTTGGAAAAATGGAATCCAGTGTAATATAAAGTACGCGTTATTATTATTATTGTTGTTGTTGTTGCTGTCGGAACTCTTGACTTCTCACACAAAACGCAGTAAATAACTGGCGGACATATTTGTCTCAGTCCGCAACAGACGGGTTACCAGGAATGTCATTTAATTTCTAAGTACGGAAACCCTAACTGAATTCTAGATAACCGCACGCATAATCCACGGTTAAAGCAAACTTTAGCCCGCCAGACGAGAGGAAGATCAGGACTGCATCTCCAGCAAGTCTGTTCATAGTACAGATGGAGATGATGGGGCTCTTTGTGCGTGTAATTGGATTTACCCCTGGTCAGTCACTATGCTGAATCTGTGTAGCCTACTGCTAGGGGATTTCTGCGTTTCTATTCATGGCTGGAAAAGAGGATTGACTCCACAGCAATAGGAAGAGGGAAGGGTGTATCTGACGTGCGCCAAATGACGTCTTGCTCTGGCTTCTTAAACCATAATCAGTCAGTACTTCGTTCTGATTGCAGTTAAGCCCAGGCTATAGTCACAGTTCAGAAGAACGAACAGGTACAAGTAATCTTAGGTAGTCATTCTTTCGTCGTCGTTTTTTTTTGTTATTAATGTTGTTATTATTATTATTATTATCATCATCTTTTTTCTTTGTGTATAAATTTGTTTCTTTTTTGGGCTTCCCTGTAATTGGCTGTTATATTTAATACTGTATAAATTTAATTAATCTCTTTTTGTAATATTTTTCTTTATTATCTCATTATAATTGTATATTTATCAGTGTTTGCCTGTTATTGGCTTCTTGCTGTTGGCAAACACGTAAATAAATTAATTGAATTGAATTGAATTGAATCATCACCATCACCATTATCTTCAACTCCCAATGGTCCCTATTCTAAGCCGGTTAAATCTACTCAACACCCTTAGAATCTATTTATTTAAGAGCCATTTCAATATTTTCTTTCCATCTCCATCTTGTATGGCACGTAATATTTATTCGAAGAGCGCTGTGGAGTGACAGGGAGGGAATTAATTACGTTGACACGAAGCAGTAATTTCAAGGTGGACGAGTCCTTCCTGCAACCATGTAAATCACATCAAGGTAAGCGTCTTGAAACATGCAAGAGGCCTTCGTGCGATAAAAGGCAAAACTTTATGTCTTCTGGTTTGCGGAAACTACCTTCAAACAACGCTGAAGTGTCATAACTTTTCGGCAAGGAGATATAATTGAAACTTGTTTAATTAATGTTCAAAATGTTATATACCTTTCAAGATGAGAGTGTGCCGGGCAAACATTCGCCAAGAGTTTCGTTAAGGCAACAAGCTTTGCGATAAGCATTAAGGTAGCTCGAGTCAGAGTTAAATAATTTGCCAAAGTCAGACCATTAGTTTTCCTTCGAACCTACTAAGTTTTCACTGAGTCTTCTGGTTTGTATTACCGTGTAGTGTGGTAGAAGTTCATCAGTTTCAGAGGTCCTTGCTGCCCTGATAATAGAGGCAGCAAGGACATCTAAACTGCTGATAAACTTCTACCAGACTACAGGGCAGAAGACGCCATCTTCGAAAGATATCTCAGCCCACTTTCCTTGTTTATATGAAAGTAGGCCTTAAGGTATAAACACGCCCCTACACGCCCCTGGGTATGTGTGTCTCCTCTAGTATGTTTTTAACCAACTTTGAGCGTCATAGTAGTCCCTCATTTTCAACAACACCAATGCAGCGAAATTCCGAATTTCTGCGATGGGAGCAAAATTTAATTTAATATAGGCCACGACCTTGACATTTTGGGCGACAATGGATCTTGCAAAAATATACAGATCCACACTTTTTATAAAGGTAACAGCAGATAAACGACTAGATTTTTATTCTCTTATGGTCATAAACAACAAATTTATTTTCATATTTTGTACGAAACATTGTATATTAAGACTTAACGTATTTATATGGACACTGCATAAATCGTTGCAGTTACGTCCGACATCTTTCTGGCAATGGGAGTCTATAACATAAATTATGAACGAAAACAGTGCTGTAATGTGCTCAAATTATAACACCACCGATGCTATGAAAGACTTTACAAATTTAAACTAAACGAAAGAAGTGCTCCTGTCAATGTCGTTTGTAAACAGACTGAAATATAAACTTTTCGTAGACTGGTTCTTGAATTCTTCTTGGCGATCACGTCTCAACTGCACAGCGTTGGCAAAGATGGAATGATCATGATTATAAACGGCGTGATGGCAGCAGACAAGAATTTGGAAGAAATGATTATATTAACTCAGAATTTGCTTGAAGAGACACAGGACCCTCCGAAATTATATTAAAATGAAGTACTTAGAGACTCACCTTTGAAACGTCTTGCACACCGCACCGCTAGCAGAGTTGCTGTAGAGGACAGTCTGCTGTATGTTCAATAAATTCACTTTTACGCATGTAGTTTGCAATCGTTTCCACGTAGTGACCACAACAATAATAATCACCATGACCATGTGCAGTAGCACAGAGTATTATCAAGGTCGCTGTTATTCAGACAAAGGGCAGTGTCGTTATAGAACGCAGAACACGATGAACCTATTGGAAATGCTGGCCGGTTTAGCCTGAACATGGACCTAATCTTCTTGTAGAGCATTCTGTCTGACTCATAGTCTTCAACAAACCACGGAGATTTCCATTCGACTTCAACTTGATAACCTCTATTCTTTGTGGAATCCAGTGCCTATTTGCTTGTATTAACCTACGACGTAGGAAGCATTCTCCCCCTTACCATCTGACTTCGTTGGAGGTTACCTTCTTTGGAGGTAATCTTTACAAGTCATTCAGTTTGCTTTGTCGTTCGATCCAACTTATTCCTTGTTCCTTCGGCTTTACTGTCGTTTTGTCGGAGACTGAATATGAGCTAAGGTTAGTTCTTTATAAAAAGGAATTGTGGTTATTATGACATTCCTTGAGTGAGTCTTCTTTCCTCTTTCCCCTCCTCTACACTTCATCTTATGACATGTTTCTCTGGTGTTAACGATCTTCCTTCTTGGTCTTCATTTTCATTCTTTATTCCAAAAAATCCACAGAAAAACTCCCTTCCAAGAAATCATACAACTATGATTTGAACGGTGCGTTTGGCTGTTTATTAAAGTCTAAAAAACTTAGGTAACACAACCTTAATATATCAGTTCGTAAAAATACATAACAATTTTCAATTAATACAATCACCAAAAATGTCAAATTTGCATAGGTATTTTCTTGAAAGAAAAAGTTCATAAAAACATTGCCGTTAGACTTTCACACACAAACACAAATATTCCACTACAAACATATATGAAGATACACAATTACTGTATACGGTGCTTCCCTCTAGTGGTTCGGTCAATGGTGGTAACAGGTATCGATCGAACTGTGTCGATATATGTTGGCATAGTCTGTGATCGATAGTAACACAACAGTAACTTCGTGTTGTATATGAAACAAGTGTTTTAAGTGTATTGTTATGTTCCAAACTCCGAAGTGGGATTTTGATGCTTTTTCCGAAAATTTGCATTCACATTTGTTCAAAACTGTACGTTGACATAATATGTCCAATACACAGTTTACAATTGTGGTGTGTTTACTTTAAATGTTAGGTTAGGGTTGGCTTTATCCGCATTAACAAACACTGATAACCTAAAGGCATATTTCCATTAGGTTTAGATTAAAAATTTTCCAGAATTGTTACACTATGCACGGATTTTTTAACTTGTTTCCAGGAACTTCAATTTAATATTCAAGTAACGTAGGCATTAATTTAACAATATGGACAATGGAATGAACCTGACCCTTTCATTTCCCACGTTGTAGTAGTTGGTAAATGTTTTCATTCTGTTCAGTAAAAATATTAAAATATTAACACTCGGTGCCTTTCCAAGGTTGTAAGAAATAAGTTTCCTTTACAGACAGTAAGCTATTTGTCATTACTTTTAAGTTATGATTTGTGCTTTACTTTGTACACTTATTTGTATTTGACTTTATAATATCCTTGCTTATTGCCTTTATATTCACAATGTCAGTGGCCTTTAGTCAAAACATGCTACATCTGAAATAAAACAAAAATAAATACTTTTGCCTTTGCACAATAAATCTATTAACTAATAAGTACTTGACAGTATATAGTTTCTTATTATAGGCTGTCTTCTAAAACGATTCTGTTATTATTGCAGCACTCTTCAAATGTAAAAAAGATACAAAAGAAAAGCAGGAAAAATGTTAAAACTAAAATAAAATACAGAGAGTTCTTTCCAACAAAAATTAATCAGGATATGCACATGCCTGTTCTCAAGGCTGCAAGAAGCAAAACAAAAGATGTTAAAACAAACTGTATGCCCTTACCAAATTCTGCAAACAATATGCAAAACTTCAAAAGGAAAAAGATTAAGAATAAAGGAAGGGATATGAAAAATTTGTCATATGGCAAATGCAAGTATCATTCCTTTGATAATGAAACAAGGACATGTAATTCTGAACTTTCCGAGGCAAATCTGACATCGAAGCAGAAAAGAAAACGGTCGCTTTCATTTGACACTGAGCCAGTACACTGTAGAAATAAAAGAAAGAAGGTGAACACGACTTGTTCTCAGGATGACCCATTGTCACTTGTAAGTAACATTTCAGACAAGCCTACAGAATCTGAAAAGAAAGAACTCACAAAAATAAATGGGAAAAAACAAAGTAAGAAGAAACAAAAAAATGTTATTAATAGTAGAATGGAAAATGTATCAGAAAATTTTGAAAAACTTGGGTCAGCAAGTAAATCACCATACAGTATAAACAAACTAAAACAAATTCTTGCAGCTTCAAATGCTAACAAAGAATTGAGCAAGGAAAGTATTTCTGAGAAGAAACAGGTTAAGGAAACTGGATCATTACGTGAAAGAATGATGAAGAGACTGCAAGCATCTCGTTTTAGGTAAATAAGGTTCTATGAGAAACTGAGTAAAAACTAAGTTTCAGCTTTCTAAAAGATATAAGTTCATGACAGGTTTCATCATGAACAGATTCACGTCTGTGTAATTTGTTGCCTCTCTATCTGTACCAGACAGCCACTTTTTCAAAATCATATATTACAGTGTATATTCTTTAAATTAATGTAATATGTATATAGAAGGTAATCACAAAACAACAATCTCTTGTTATGGTTGGTTTTAAAACTTAAACATTAGGTACAGACCTTACAAGTTCTAACTTTTCTTTTCACTTTGTACTGCATTTCTGTATCAGAAAGGAGACCTGTCGTAATCGCTAATATGAAATGACATATAAGTTTACTGCTGGTAAAACTAATAAAATATGTAGGGTTGAATTAATTTCCCCCTTTATTTCTTTAATCTTTATCAGCCATGCATCACAGCTTATGTAGGGTCCATGTGGCCATATGTCGCAGTAGTGTACTGTTAAACCATTAAATCCTGGACTCCAGTTAGTGGCACCATAGTATGGAGATTTAAATCTCCTATTCCCATATGAGAAAGGTTAAACATTTCCAAACTGAGACATGAGAAATATTTATAAGAGAAAATCTAGTTTGTAATTTATAAATGACAAAAGTATTTAAATGTCTTACCTTTCTTCCACACTGTGCGCTTCATTTGTGGTTGAAATGTTCACTAATACCTGCTACAAACACTAGACACACTCAGTGACTTAACATTTATCTTACTAGACATTTTCAACCATAATTGTCACGACGGTGTTTCTGTCATTACCGAGTATGTGTTTCAGGTATCTCAATGAACAGCTGTACACATCAAATGGCAAGAATGCAAAGAAGTACTTTGAAGCTGAACCAGAAGCATTTGAGGCCTACCACAAAGGTTACCAACAGCAAGTGCAACAGTGGCCCATCAACCCACTTGATATCATTATAACAGCTCTGAAAAAGAAGTAAATCAGCCAATTACTACCACCAGTATTACAAAATGTTGTTTATTCATGTTTCATTATTTTCTCCCCAGTAGTTATGAGTCCACCCATACTCCTTTTTGAAGAATGTTGCATAATGATAATGGAATAATTCACAGGCTTTCTCATTATATAATTTTTTCCATTTTGCATCTATATTTTTGTCTTAAGCAGCCCATCCACGTATGAGTCTGGCTCGGCGAGCTTGACTCGTGAGCCGGGCTCGGATATATTTCACCACACATAGCAGACTCGGCTCATGACACCCCACCCACAAACGAGTTTGGCTCAATGGAACCCGAGCCGAGCCGGACTCATACATGGATGGGCTGCTTTAGTATGTTTACTGGAACTACAAAATGCTCAATGAAATGAGCAGTATTACAGGTAAAAATTACAGAATTTAATGAGATGAGTACATATTTTGTATTATACATGCTTTTTGATAAGACAGAAATTGTAAGAAATTTCTTTATATATATCAGTTTACGGAACAGTCCCAGTTACCATGGTTGTATGAAAAATAATAGAACAGTCCATGTTGCCAGATAATCACTTACACAAGCATTTTAATTCAAGTTATATAAAATCACATTAGAGTAATTTGCAGTGTACCGTACATTTCTAATACTGTATCTAGTATTTGATTTTACATTAAAGAATACAGATATAATTTGTCTTTCTGCCCTTTTGCACATAACCAAGAACCCATAAGATCACAGTGTGAGTTCTTGTGCCATCACATATAAGAATGATATATTATGTCAAATATCGTGCAGGTCATCAAAGCTACTGGTTGCAGACTTTGGATGTGGTGATGCACACTTGGCTCATTCTATACCAAACAAGGTGTATTCATTTGACCTTGTGGCTACTGCGAAGGAAGTGACAGCTTGCAACATGGCTCGCACACCCCTCTCTACTGCCAGTGTGGATGTTGTTGTCTTCTGCCTTTCACTCATGGGTACTGACCTGAGTGCCTATCTTACTGAAGCAAATCGAGTACTTAAAGAAGGGTGTGTATTCATGTTAATGAAACATTTATGAGATTTCTTACTATAACACTAAAATTTATACAAAATTCCAGCATTGTCTTTATAATGATATGTCCAATTTAATTTAAATGGTAACATGTCACCTTCAGTTAAGCTTTCTTTAAGTTTCTTCAATCATACAAGTTCATGGAATCTTCATTGTTATGACAATTAAATTGCACTGACTGTGATATTGAGATATGTGTATTAAATGTGTTGCATTCTTCACTACAGGGGTCTGCTGAAGATAGCAGAAGTGGAAAGTCGTTTTGAAGATGTTCAAACATTTATCCAAAAGTTGAAGAAATTTGGATTTGTAAACACTTGGAAAGACTTGTCTCATAACCTGTTTTATTTCATGGATTTCAAGAAGGAAAAGTGCATCAGCAAGAAAATGAAAAAGAAGCTGCCAGAATTAATATTGAAGCCATGTTTATACAAGAAAAGATAAAAAAGAAAGTAACTTAAAATATTAATCCCAGATACTATGTTTTTAATGTTTCTATGGAAGGGCTAGAAGCATTAATGTGTCCTAGTGGAAACAAAGTACATCTTATGATGACGCATCTGCAACACTCCAGCTGGCCAACACAAATCTGACCAAGTATGCTTGATGCGAATTACAGAATCCAATGAATTATTGAAGCTGATGATAAACCTGGTCATGGTATCCATTTATCTATCAAGTACTGGTCTGAAAGTTGAACCATTGAAGGTCAGCTTCTGTAACTTCTCCAACAAATAATTATATATTTGTTTCTCCCATGCATGCTGCATGCCCAGCCCTTCAGTCTCCTTGATGACATTATCAGAACTATTTAAGCGTGAATTAAATGGCCACACAAAACTGTGAAGTTCCTTTACAAGCTGCTGCTTTAACTTTTTCTGTCATATTTCCCCACTTTCATTTACAGTGACCAGGTCTGTATGGTTAAAGAAGTTTCCTTGCCTACCTCTAGGTCATTCTGATTGGGTACTGTATCTCGTTACCACTTTACCTTGTGGGTACTGTAGTCTTCAGTGACCAGACATGTCAAGGTATTTACAGATATGTGTCTGAAGTTTCCTTCATGTAAGATTCGAGGTTTTTACAGCGGTGAGTATGAAGATTTCTGTCTTCTGAGTTGTTGCGCTGTGTAGTCTGGTCGATGTTAACCAACGTTTCAGAGGTCATACTGCCTCTGTCATCAGGGCGACATCTCAAACGTTGGTAAACATCGACCAGACTACACAGCGCAACAACCCAGAAGACAGAAATCTTCAAGTTTCCTTCAGCTGGTAGAGAGTGAATGCTGATCAGGACATGTCTGTCATTTGTCTTTCAAACAAACAGCCCTCACATTTTGGCATGTGATAGTATATTATGCTTCATCTTTAAGGAATTTCTCACAAAACAGGATAGCACATTCTTCCTATTATGGAAGACTAAACCTCAACATTTTGAATGTGATGAGAGGGAGGCACAGCAGTAATCCTTTTCTAAGTCTCTTGACAAAGCATACTGTAAATGTATATTCAGTTAAAGACATCAGGATATAAAGCTAAAATAAAAGTTGATCAATATGTAACTTTCATTAATCCCTACTTATGCTTATATTTTTTAAATCTTTTGTTTCATTTCTAAGACATGAAGGTGCTGGTATAGGTTCTGTTGTATACAACCATGAAAAGGATGCCGCTATTGGATATACCTCAATGTTCGTCATGCTTACAGTACAGTGCAAAGATGAGCAAGCAAGAAAATTATGATATATGAATTTTAATATTACTGTATTACAAGTTTGGTTTGATCTCAGTAGGATTCAGCAGAACTGTCAATATGTAACATAATAAATACCATATTGTTTCTAAAATACCAGAATGAACTGCAGATGGAACTACACATCCAATAATCCAACTGCCCACACCTAATTAACATATACTGTAATGTATACTTTAAGATTAACCTTTTCTCCCAATCTGCAATGTAAGTAATGATTAAGTGATCATGTACCATTCAGATGTATGTACTTTCAAATGACAGTTGATCCAGGTACACACAAAAATCTGTATGAAGAAATTAATGGATATAATTACATAACAATATTAAATAAGGTTTTCTACAAATTCAGCATATACTGATTTCCAACCGTGATTATAATATAAAACATTACACTGATATAAAATTTCATATTTTCATCAAATAAGATAGTCCCCTTGAGTATATGGAAAAAATATTCCATACACTTTATTAAATAACAGATTCTGAACAACAAAAATATCAACATTTCCAATTGTTCACATTAATTTAATTTGAATCTTGTATAAGAAACCTGGTAAATTAAAAACAGAAAGCTGTGAACAATAGCTCTGTTCATTCTTATTCTTTTAAAGACAATAAATTAAAAATCTGACACAAAAAGAATAAATTCAGTGTTAATCCAAAAGTTTGATTTGCTACCTAATTTTTAAATAAATAATACAGAAAAATTATTCATGGAATAAAACATTCATAAAATTATAATATTACTATTTAGCTATGATAAGCATTAAAAATCTCTTAACTACTGAGTAGGTTCATATTTACTATCCAAAAACATGATTATGGTTCCTTAAACCGTCATTAAATGGAAAAAAGTTTAAATTATTCTCAGACTAATTTTTCAAGCCTTGCAACAATTTTATTATCCTAAAACAAATCCATTATGTTTTGATTTTCAATCAGAAGTCAAAGTGCATCTTCTTTACTGGAAATAATTTATAGTAGGTGAAAGACTCTCGGGCAACAAGCCGCGCCAGTTGGCTAAACGGTGACTGAACCATTTCTTCCGCAATAATAGTGTAAAAATCTCAGGACAGCACCTCTCAAGAACATGAAGAAAAAACTAAATTCTACAAGATACGAGGATCATTGGACTGCACTGCTCACATTTTCTCCAATTTAAATATGGTATTAATTTTTGCTGAAGGAATTTTCATTAAAGAATGCAACAGAAGCATTTGATCATCAGTGAAGATTACAAGTAATACATGTATCTGAGCAACAAGTGTTCACAGATTTTAAGTTACAATCTTTTCTAACGGAACCCAATATGGAAATTAGTATAACCTTACTTCACTGCTGCCAATGTATTATATGTACATGAAGCTTTGCTACTCAGATTGTTGAAATTAATTTCATTCATACCCTAGTTGAGGAAGTCAAATGTGGCAACTTCATCAAATTGTTGCTGTTGAGGCTGTCCACCAGGGTTTTGCTGCTGCCCTCGGAGACCTCCCAGCTGCTGCATGTTCAGTACCTGTTGGCGATACTGCGGCTGCTGCTAGACGAAACATTCTCATAAGTTTTTAGTAGAAAGTACCAAAATATTCAACATAGACATTTCTGGGGAAATACAAAGATCAGTTCTCACCATGAAAGAAATTTCTTTTTCATGTTTAGGTGTTCTTCAAACTCTCACGAGCAAATAACACCTTAGGGGCATGTCCATTTCTTGGCCTAGGAAATTGGTAACCCCCGGCGCTACCCATGGTATGAGGCAGACACAGGAGGTTGCAGTTCCCCCTCTCCTGAATTCCACCCTAGGTTCTGCCACAGCAGGCTTTCTCATCCCCCCTGCATCTTATGCCATTGTCCCCTTGAACTTGCCTCAATCTCAGGAGGGGGGGAAACACCAAAGCCCCAGGAAGGAAGATGAGAGCCCTTGGTCTGCAACCCCCTATGTCTGCACTGAGAGCTGCCTAGTTCCCAGGCTTAAGAACGTGACTGACAGACATGGACAGGTGTATAAGGTGTTCTTCACTCAAACGGCTCAAGATAGTGCCCTGTTATGGACTACTGTGAACAAAGTAATGAGCTCCTGGTTTCCACAGCTGAATGATCATCACCCATCTCGATGGCATACCCAGGTCCCTATCTAAAGCGGACTTGACATGCAGGCGGGATAGGAGATGTTGGGTGTTGGAAAGGCCAACGAACAATGGGTCCCTTACAAGCAGAGGAATGCAAAATGACTGGATCAGATTATGACCATCTTATATAGAGAACTGTAGGGCTGAAATCTACTCTCACTTTCTCCAAAACAGCTCTCCCAAGGAAAACTCAATTAATTAGTACTTAGTATTAAATAAATCTCATTTTGGTGTGCAAATTTTCACTGTGTTTGGTGTACAGACATAATTATGTACGTGAAACTTTTACCTGCTGAAGGAGATGTCTGAGCCCAGGATTGTTGGCCAGCACCGGTCTTACCATCCTCTGCTGCTGGTTTGGCTGCTGTGCCTGGGACTGCTGCATACCTTGAGGAGCCATCTGGCGCTGCTGTTGTTGCTGCTGTTGTGTCAGCTGCTGCAGCTGTACACGCAGCTGTTTCTGTTGCTCTTGCTAGAAATCATACCAACTATATATATCCCTTCTACACCAATGTTGACATAAAATCATGGTAGAAACGATTACGAGTTCGGAAATTAAGTAATGACAAAGTGTAAAACCTTACATACACAAAAGCAACTGATTTACATAAGTGTACTTTAGGTTTAACTTTTGGCACTTCATGGCTTAAAACATAAACCCTAGGGATGATAAATTACAGAGGCCATGGTGTAATCCTGGCTGCTACATGTGATTTGTGACGGCATTAATTAAGTACTTCATTAACGCTGAGGAAATATTGGTCTGTACTCACAGGTTATCCCATAATTGGACTTGTTCCCATGATTGAAAAATGCAAATAGAATGATACGACTTACCCATCCATCATGTACCGAATTCTGTGTCATATACAGAGCAAGTAATAACTGCCCGCACACAGACATACAGAGTTCTAAAATGCTGTAGAAAGTGCTTTCTTTCTTTTACAGTGAAAGCACCAATACTAAAATATGAAACAGTGAAAGTGTCTTTGCCAGATAAAAAACATTTGAAATACTGAATAAATGGTAGAAAAAACTGAGTATAATCAATAAAGAACACTGCTTTGAACAACTCTGTGTATTTTATGAAAAGCAGTACCTGCGCAATATCCCGTTATGTACCAAAAGAAAGAAAGAAAGCTCTGGTTGTAGCCTTACCTCCATCTGAGCCTTGAACTGTATTTCCTGCTGCTGAGCCATTTCCAAATTCTGCTGAAGCTGCTGAATCTTGATGTGACTGATAATCTGAATAACGAAACAATTATGATAATAAGTGGTTGAAGTGGGTGGGCAAAATTCCGGAAGTACCTTATAATAGTGTTTAGGCTGTACAAATACCAAATACAGTGAAAGCCGTATCTACTGGAAAATGTCTCTCATATGAAGACCAGAAAATGTAACACGTAAAAACATGTTTAACACACACATGGAGAAAAAATAAAAGGATTTAAAAGAAAATAAAAGGAATACACTTACAAGGTCAGAGTTAAATCATCTGAACATTTTGTAAAAACAGAATATGGTCTACTATCACTAAATTTTAGTGAATGTGATCATACATGTATTCGATGTCTTTGCCATGCCTGGAAAAATTTCTGAATCTCATCATTAACGTTACCAGACAGGTTATGTATTAAATATTAACTGTGACCAATGAAAGACACAGACTGTTTATTAACTGAAAGTATGAACTTCTTTGGCTTACTTCAAGTTGTGACTTGTATTGAAGCTCCTGTTGCTGGGCTGCTTCAAGAGTCTGCCTCAAATGCTGGATCTTTGCCAGGTTCTGCTGACGTGCAGCTTCAATGTTATCGAAAGGTGGGCGCTGAGGGGCCCCTGCCATCATCCCCTGACCACCTCTTATGGGCCCTCCTGCACCAGGCTGTTGTTGGTTGCCACCTGGACCTCCCAAGTGTCTCTCTGCATTCTGAGAAAGTGAATCAAACATAAGACACGCTTTGTTGATAATGTTTTACTAATATTTCCTGAAAGATAAAGTTGGGTTGCGCTGTATAGTCCTACAGCTCTATACCAACATTTTGGAGGAATACAATACCGAATTCTCAGGCAGCCAAAATATTACATGACACAACAAACCGTAAGACCACCATCTACACTCAAAATTACTATAAAAACCTAAAATTCTGCTTCTTGAAAGTTACGTAACACAAAGAGTACACAACCGTATCAAAAAAATACCTCTGTGTCCAATGGGAATAGCATGCATATTACCATTTTTAAAGAGGATCTGCGATCAAAATTCTGTTATCTTTGGCTGTAGTAGCTTGAAAGGCTTGACAAGTAAACTGCTAAGAACATATCAGACAACCGATGGCATTTACCTGCAGAGCCGACAACTGTGCAGGAGAAGCTTGATTATTTCCAGCACCTGGACCACCTGCCCCTTGTTGTCCCAAAGAAACAACCTGCTGTTGCATCTGCTGGGCTGCTGATGTCACTACATTCTGAGTGATCTGGCCACCGCCCATGGTCATTGGGTTAGTTTGAGACATCATGATTCCCCCCTGTGGGCCTTGCTGCGAGTTAGTTTGCTGTTGACCTGGTTGTGGCCCACCTCCCGGAGCCCCCATAGATCCAGACAGCTGCTGCTGCTGTTGTTGCTGCTGTTGTTGTTGTTGTTGCTGCTGTTGTTGTTGCTGCTGCTGCTGCTGCTG
>NW_019060064.1:507278-517688 GCF_000696155.1 Zootermopsis nevadensis
GCTGATAACAGGCACATTGTCTGTCCCCCAAATGAACATAAAGCAGCAGTGGAATGATAATGAAAGGGGAAAACCAAAGGACTTGAACCAAGACCTGTCCCAGGGCCAATATGTCCACCACAAATCCCACATAAACTGCCCCAGGAGCATCCACAGTGAGAAGTTGGCCACTAACTGGTACAGCATAGTTCCAGTTCAAATATAAGAAAAGAATTAAGAAGTGATCAGTTACGTATATTTTAGCACAGGGCAGCAAGGTTACACTGAAATGCAGTACCTCAAACCACACCTCTAATATCCGTTCAGATAACATCATATCACACAGGTTTGTTGACAATGTGGTGATCAGCCCTAACGATGGAGGTAGAAAGCACCTCTGAAATATTGGTAAATTTCTACCAGACTGTGCCCCGCACTGTAGCCGCGCGGCCTGAGGCATCATGCTTCGGGCCGGCGATACAGAATGCGTGTTGGTTTGAGTCTCGGGGAAAGAAATTTTTCATGAGTTTTCGACCAGTGTGTGGGACTGGTGCCAACCCAGCATCGTGAGGAAATTGGGGAGCTACAATGAGTAGCGTAATCCGGTCAGGAAAGCTAGCAATGGCTGGGGGTTCGTCGTGCTGACCACACGTCACCCTATATCTGGTTGGATGATCGTTCACCTCTGCTTAGGCATGTGAACGTGAGGCCAGCAGCCAGCTAGTCGGCTTTGGCTCTCAGAGGGCTGTTACACCACGGATTTGATTTCTACCAGACTGCACGGTAGTATATCCCAGAAGACAGTCATCTTCAGAAAGGAGATAATTCAGAAAATGTAAACACTTACTTTGATTGAATTGCCCAGTCACGGCCAAGGCTGTAGGATTTACTGCAGTACCCATTGTTGGTTGTGTCAGCTGGGCAATGAGGGCACTTTGGTTTGGAAACTGGCGTGACTGCTGCTGAGGTTGCATCATGGGCAGAGGCCACCTTGGGGGACGATTCTGCACCATTATACCTTGGGAAGAATAGGACTGTGGAGGTTGTTGGGGAAATAATATGGTGTTTCTGGGGTTTGGATGCATGACACCCTGTGGCGGGTGCTGCTGTTGAGGAGGCATCACTAGTCCCTGTAATGAGAAACAGAAAAACACATATATCACATTGGAAACAAAATATGTATCAATCATATTATATAACCAAACAACCAAATAACAGCATCCAAAACAGTTCTCCTCATGAAGCTAGTAGTTGCTCCACTCAAAAAAATTAACATATTTTATGAAACCTGAAAGTTCATTACTCAGGCACAAATAACAGGACCAACATTTTAAAATATTTAAAAATTATTTTACACACACAGCAAACTGCCTAATCTTACAAATCCTTTGATAATGAAGAACTCTCACCATGAAAAACTTCAACAGTTCAAACGTATTCTGAGTGAATAAAACATTAATAACCAGTAACTAAGATAGAATGTATATGAATTTTTGGAAGAGTCATGATGTATGAGGCTGTACTGGTGCTGTAAACTTCAAATATCTGTAAGCATGAACCTCATTAAAATAGTCATCACCATATAATGGAAAATGGATCTTAAAGACACATGTGGATGTGGACTGGATTCATTTAGGACAGGATAGGAACACTGATGGCCTCTAGTGAACATTGTCAATGAAGAATCTTCAGGTTCTATTAAGGATGATGAATTTCTTGGCCAGCTAAGTAGTTACTAGCTTCTCAACACAAACTCTCCTCCATGTATTTAGTTAATGTTACAGTCATAAAAACCAACAAAGCAAACAAACTTAACAAGTTTAATTTTTATGTAAAACGTACCTGTGTCTGAGTGGGTCTGAACACGGTAGGCTGCACCCCTTGTGAATTCATCATTGGAGTCTGCTGTTGTGGCATACCTGTTGCTCCACCAGGGCAGGGTGCCAAGGTACCCATGGGACTTCCATTGTTTTGATTCGGGCTAGATGACGGCATCGAAGAAATATTTCCTGTGGGGTGACCAATGGGTCCTGGTGTGGGGCTGATAGGTCGCTCCTTTAAACTATAACATGTACAGTTCAACTGTGTTAACTCACTCTCATTTTACTGAGCAGGTTCACACAGCAATAAAGTGTAAAGGACATCAAATCGAATGTGACAGCCTAACTCTGGAAGATTCCAAACGAAGCCTTCTGCCGGTGCTTCCAGCAATGGTAGGATCGATGGAGCAAGTGTGTGTACGCAAGGGTCCTACTTTGAAGGTGATTAGGTAAGCGTTGCCATATGTCCTACCATAACAGTGCTATACCACAATTCCGGGAACTTTTTGACTGCCCCTCGTATTTGATTGCTTTGTTACTCTTTGGTAGAAAATTATGAATTATGTAATTTTTTACAGGCCCCTCTCAATTCCCCCCTTTAAAGTGCAAATATACTGGGTTTCTTTCATTACTCTAAGTACACTGAAACAGGAGCAATTACAGCGACTTAAAAATTATAGAAGAATCCTGCATTTATTCTTAGCAATTTAAATAGTAGCCAGAGTCCAAATTGTAGGTGGGTACTTGCAGAGAAACTGCAACGAGCAGACCAGTAAACGTCCAAACACCAATGAGAGGATTATTAAGATATTACCTGTATCCTTTAAGTAGAACTAGGTGGCGAGGATCCTTCGCGTAGTTCTTTGTCTGTGACGTCTGCAAATCACCTCCAGCTTTCTCATACAACTTGAAAAGTGCCGGTATCTTACGAGGCGATAGGACCGATAAATGGATACCCCTCTGTTAAAACGCGATAAAATCATGTGTCACAAATGCTAAATAAAGATGCACGTTTCAGTATGAAACTGACTACGCTACACAGTTACTGCCATTCAATTGCGTCACCTCTTGTAGAAGAACTGCTAACTGCTCCACGGTGTGTCCGGCAAAGGTGGGAGACTCCATAACAGGCAAAAGATAAGGAGGAGAGTTGCAAACCAGTATACAGTGCTTCTGCGGTAATATGTTTGGCTCCCTCCTCTGTTGCAGATCTTCGAAGCACTGCAATGCTGTAGCAAGTCCTTCGGCAATATTGGCATGTGATTCTCCCTTGCCACCCACCAACCTAGATGAAGAAAGCGTCAGAGTATAATAAATTAGTATTTTCTCTTATTCTACAAAACTTCTCTTTTTATGCAGTTTTTACTCACTCAATCTTATCAAGGATGTTCAGCAACTTCTGTGGGTTAGAATAAGGCCCAAAGCAATCGCTACTGGGGTTAGGAAGACAGTCAGCTGCTTGATAAATGACCAGACCATACTGAGTACTTGTGCTCTGCAAGATAAAACAAGTAAACAGATCAGCTGCCTACCCTAAAATGTGACAACAAAAGTACAATTATAAAATATAACCTTAACTTCATGATACTCAGTTTGCTTTGAAAGTTTGTCGCGCAGAAAGACGGGAAATACCGTGCTCTCAAGAAACTGAAATTCACAAACGCCTGCCTCTTGACCCTATCCTAAGCCATTTAATCATTCCACTATTCACACTGTTTTCTTTACAATCCATTTCAATATGATCCACCACCCACACTCAAACCTCTTCATTTGAGATTTACAGACGTAAATTTTACATATTTTCTCGTTATCTCCATGTATCCTACATGTCCTACATTAAACTGGCGGTGGACGAATCTCAATCAAAATTTTGTCTAATGGCAAGCTTAAGTACCAATAATATTGAACCCTTAAGTTTAGTTACACATATTTTGACGTAAATACGTCTATACGAAAGGGTCATTCGGCAAAAAAGTGTAATGAAAAAGTGACAGGAAAATGTGTAATGAAAAAGTGTAAGATCCGTATCAACAAATCGACAACAATAGTTAGCTTGCATGCATTGTTATGTTACCTAGGAAACGTCATCTGTTTACTCGGCATTGTTGTGTTATATTACTGTCTACTATAAAAATTTCTGATTCCCCGTCGTCGTAGTCAAAAAATGACATCATCAACAATGTGAACAGATATTTGTTTACTCTGCATTATTGTGTTGGTATAACAACACAACAATGCCGAGTAAACATAATAAATAAACAACTACCAAGCCAGTCACATTATTACTGCTCCAGAAGCAGCACATTGCCTCCAAACAGTGACAAAACTATTTAAGAAAACGAAGAAAAGTGAAAGAAGACATTATCAAGTATTTGAAACGTTATCAACTATCTGACGTACCAACTCCAACAAGGTAAACTGATACTCATTCGATATATTACGATTACGAAAACTATTATGAAACCTGACTTTATGATAGATTTTAAGATGAAGATTTGCAAGGGTGGGGTAAGATTTTATAACGCAACCAACCCCACAGACCCGAAGGGGGTTTGGTCAGGTGTTTTAATCCAAATTTGGGGGGTAGTTTAGTTTCTTACTCAAGGTTTAAACTAAACTAACCCTCCTGAAGGGGGGGTTAGTTTAGTGTCTTACTCAAGAATTTAAAATGCAACCAATTGGTTGGTCAATTATTTTAAGCCTCCATTCAGGGGGCGCTCCGAAAGGAGCGTTCTGCTCTAGTGTAACAAAAATGTGTAATGAATATGTCATCTGTTTACTCAGCATTGTTGTTACCTAGGAAACGTTACATTACATTACTTTACGTTACATTACATTATATTACTTTACATTACATTCATCTACCACAGACCCATCTTCAGCGTAACTAATTCAAGTTAAATAAGCAATGTCTTAATCAAACTTTACGCAAGTGTAAAGCATGTATAAAGGAAATATTTAGAATAAAGCCAATATATAAACTTCCTTTCTGTATAGACGTATTTACGTCAAATTCTCTGGAACCGTGGTTCCACCGTCACTTTTTAGTTTCTCTTAAAGACTTTATATCATATAATATTTTTGCCACTTGAATTTTAAGTTTTCACAGTGGTGAAAATGAGGATTGTTATCCTTTGTGATAAGTATAGTGTTGTAAGAATACATTCCTGAAAATAAGATAAAATGTATCAAATATTAAATACAAGACATACCTCAGCTACATAATCTCGTTCTTCAATGGTCCCCTGACTAAAGTACCTGTAAATTAATAAGTACATGTTAATGTATTTAGTACTCTTGCTTTATAAACATAAAGTTCCAGGTTGTATGTTGGCCAAATGAACAATATTTCTGACACAGATTTTGTATTATTATTACTATCTTTATGAAAATGCTGTAATATCTCAAAACAAACCACAACAATTTCCTTTTAATTTATAATCTTCTTGACATATCTTATTTAATGCCATAAGCCCTCTTCTGCTGAAACAGAACTGTTAAATATTCTATAAAAGAGAATTATATAGAAATTTTGTGTTTGAGTTCTCAAAATACAAGACTAAATGTTGAACAAAGTAACAATACTCTTATCAACTGCCTTACAATTAACTAGAAAACACAGAAGAGCAAACAACTTGCAAACTTCTGGGAGTATTAGTAAGCAAACCCACCTTTAAAGTGGGCAGTTTCATTATAATTGAATCTCTAACAGTATAATAAAGACAAATCTCTTCTTGCAAATATATATAGCTTTTAATATATAAATAAATAAATATAAACATAAATCATGAAAAAATAATTTCGCTTCAGACATATAAAAGATAAAATTCATCCATCCTTCAACAAGTTCCCTGAGAGTCATAGAGTTACTGTTATACTTACTCCAGTGTTGGTACAACATAATGTGATTTGAGATCATTTAAATAAGCTCCATTAATTGCTGTTCCTTCAATGACAAAAATAATGTCTGCCTGGAGTCCATGGTCACCTGGTCCCACCACCATGACTCAAATTCACATAAAACCTGTTCAAATGTACAAAGCAAGTCTAAATTAAACCAACTTACAAACTACTATGTTATAAATTATTACTCAATTCAAACACCTATGTCTTCTACCTTCAGATGCTAATGTGTATCAGTAGCTTCTAAATTTTATGTGCAGGATGCCTTATTCAAGCAGAATTATGAGTCAAGAAAAATGCTTTTGAACTTGTCATAATGTTATGTCACAGCCATTAATTATAAACTGTAATCAATATAATGTACACATATCTTGTACTTGATCAATCACATACATCTGGTGAGCCAAAACCATCTCTGAGGTTAGATAACGTACAGCAGATTTGCCGTCCCTGAAGAACTTACGTTCAATTGATTTCGTCCAAAAGAATTGAGAACAAAAGTGGTTAGCAATCACCTTATACACTATAACAAAGGAACTTCCATCACTCACCTATTACACAATCCCAATTATTATACAAACACATCTGACACAGGCTTTTCTTTCTTCTTCACATTTTCTTATGTTTCAATCTAATACAATTGCACATTAATCGATGTAGAACCTTGTCTTGACCACATAGAACATTGACCAACATCAACACAGTGTTTTTCCCTGCACAGATACCAACATCAGTTGTACCTCTTCTGCCACCTATGTATCTCAATAATAAAACTTTTAAAGTTCTACGTCCGGTGTCAATAGCTCAGTCAATAATAGATGCGTCACGACCATTGGTCTTTATCGTCAAACGAAGATAAGATTTCGTATCTCAAGTTGTGGTCATTGTCTGCTATTCTTATTAAATTTGCAGAGACCTAAGGGAGATAATTTCGAAAGCAAAGTGCAGGAGATAAGTTACGTACAGATCGTGTGAAGTCATCGGTTCGTCTGCCAAGAATACAAAAAATCTCCTCTATCCATGGTTATAATATAGTTACTTTCGAGAGTCAGTTTCTACGTATGTATGTGATTTCTTGTCAGTAAAGCAACGGACAAAACAGGTCAACAAATCAAGATTACGAGAAATTGTAGCCACAACTTTGCAAACACCAATAATGTTGAAGGTAAAGCTCGAAAGTCTATTTATTCATAAACATGTATCAAAAACAAACACACATGCACGCAAACATTTAAACATATATAAAAGCACAAACGCACACTCACAACACGTGAGTGCGTGCACGCAAACATTTAAACAAAAGCTCACACTTAAAAATATTTGGAGCCTACGATATGATTCTTTTTTTACGATAAGCTTTCCCTTTCCTCTTTTTTTTTTATTATATACAATGAATACATTCCAATCTGCGCTTCATACGAAGTAGAATAGGCATGACATTACGAACAACAAAAAATCTCGACAAACGTCACTGTGTATAGACCATATTCAATACCAACTTTCATCGAGGTCTGTTTAGTAGTTTCGAAGTCCAAACATGCGGATCAACTAATATGACAACCACAATAAGGGTTAATTTTATATTTTGTTGAAAGAAAGTCATGAAATAATATATGGATTTTCAAATATCAGTGTGATGATGATGTGCAGAATGATAACTTCACTTGAATACATTCTACTGAATATACTGACCTAGAAAGGAACGTTATCAGCAAATCGTCTTCTGCACACAATATCCTCTCAAGTTTACTTATCTACTGTGTAATGCTGAAATCGATCGCTATAGATAAGCGATATACGGCAGATATACGTATTTCCTCCGAACTGCAATGACTTGAATGTTACATTTTCTCAGATGGTAATGAGTGTCTGCCTATGGCTGACCCGGGTTTTACACTGATTTAGGTTCCTTTTAATCACCATGTCTATAATGGTTTTGGATGCCGTAATATTTATCTTTAACTCTCCGTTTATTTTCTTCCTTCTTATCTTCTGCAAGTGGCCACTTGACATTAATCTTGCACTTCCGTAAGTGTTACATACAAGTATAAAAGTACTTGAATAAGAAAAATTATGCTACATAAATCTTGTTTAATTTTCAGAAGAAATGCAAACTAGGCCGTTACAGATTTGGATACATGTCAATACTGGTGATCTTGAGCACTGTAACTATGATTTACCAAATGAACAAGTTCGAACTAGTAACGTCACTGATCAGCCAGCTAAACTACAAAACTGAACTACAAGACATCCAGAGAAAGGAATTCTCCTCACATGCATTAAATCCTGTGAAGACAGCAGGCAGACAACTGAAAAATAAACCCAATATATTCAATGCCAACTTGACGCTGAGTCAGTGGGATTCTAGACATTTGTTCAAATTCTTGGATTCTGTTTTGTCAGGTGATAAATTTGTGGAACTCTCAAATAAGTACGATGTGTGCTTAGCTACTCAAGGCTCATTAGAGAAACTACATTCTCTCGTGTCGGTGACAGAAAACTGGAGTGGTCCGGTATCGGTTTCCGTTTTCACAGCAGGTGAAGAATTTATATTAACTGAACTGTACATAGCTTACATGAGGCAATGTTTTCCTCAGATACGAGATCGCATCAGCTTTCATTTAGCATATTCACCAGATTATCCACCGATTAAGGATCATCATAACCTTACATTTAATTATGAACAAAGTTGCAATAATCCTGAGGCTGTACTTTCAGATCTTTTGGAACATCGGAATCCAAAAACGGTAGAATTGATAAGTAATAAGCTGTTGTATCCACAAAACCATCTTCGAAATCACGCTCGAAGAAACTGTCAGACAAAATATGTTTACCTCACCGACATAGATATAATCCCGAGTACTGGAATGGCTGACAATTTACAAGAATTCCTAAGACAATCGCGGTGTGAGAAATTGTGTGCTTACGTCATACCAGTTTATGAAATCGACAAGAACGTCAGCTTCCCGCAGAACAAATATCAAATTACAAACTTCGCAAAGGAAGGCCTGGCAAGACCATTTCATCAGATGATATATGTCAACGGTCATTATTCAACAAATTACAAAATGTGAGTGAGTTAATAACACGCAGTTACTCAACGTTACTTTACAATGTAAAAATTCTTGTGCTCATCGCAGACAAGCAGAGTGTTCTATTAAACGATAACTCAATGTACCTTGATGCCAAAAACCAAAGTAGTTCTGATTTCACATCTGTAAGGTTGTGAGAGAAATCAGATTTCAAAGAGAACATGGGTTGTAGCGCCGTCTAATGTCGTAAACGTTTATCGAAGTTTCAGAGGTCCTTGCTGCCTCCATCATTACTCATCGCCCTGATGATGGAGGCAGCAGGGATCTCTTCTACCAGAATACAGGATACTACAACCCAAAAGACAACCACCTTCGTACTCACTGCCATGAGAACCTCAAATCCCACTTAGTTTATAATATTTATATTTAAGAACAGTTAAGAGCATACTGCTTACCTACAAAAGGGCATTACGTATATTAAGCACTACTATATTTGAACATTTTAATAAATTCGATATTTTTACTGAACTCAGAGATAAATCACTGCTAGTGAGGAAACGGCCGAATTCTTGGCCTTTCCATTCACCCGAACACTTTCGATTACGTCCCACTATACGCCATGTAGGCGCTTGGGGGGAATGGCTGAGCTACCTCGTTTATCATTACATTATAAAATGTATTTACCAAGTGACGTCGCTACAGCTGCATTTACCCAAAATAAATTGGAGCACACATGGCAACGACTGGGTGATAGGTTTGATGTGCAGAGACCTGTAAATCGATCTCATATGGAAACAATACCCACAAAAGAATATTTATACTGCCACGTGTAAGTTACAATTCGCATCGTTGTGAACTTCACAAATCTGCTCCTCTCTACACACGTCATCTTATAAGAATAGTTTTTCACAGGCACATAAATATCATCCTAAGGCTTGGGATGAAACTAAGAAATATATTTTGGACAAAACTATACTTAATTTCCATTTACGCCCTCACAATCACTTCAGGGCATAGGGAATCTTCCTAACTAGCTTTAGTTCCTGGCATTTCTTTTGCAGTCGATACTTTCTTTACTTTTGGTGCATAATGAAAGGTGTGCTTACAACAACACAATAATAATTGAATTCTTTATTATTAGTGTGTTGTATCAAAAGTCAGGCCAATTACAGATACAGCATAAGAGATGAGCACACAAACACAGTAATAAACATAGAAGGTAATAACAAACATAATATAAAATACATTAGTACAGAGGATGATAATACAAAAAAAATGCTACTAAATACATTAGTATATTTGTAATAATAATCCTCATCGATATATATATAATGTGGTAAGTTATAATCCATATTTTAACAAATTAGTGGATTTAAGAACACGATGTTGATAAAATTATTTATGTATGTTCGTTTACAGGTGGGAGGATAATACACGAGACGTACAAGATGCGGTCCATGTGAACCACAATGTGACTAAATGCGCAGGGTGGTATGAACCATTTTATGTGGCACATGCTGCTACGCCTGATTTTGACGAACGTTTTATTGGCTACGGTTTCACTCGCAACACTCAGGTAGGCCTGTTGTAACATGGTGTCAGAAAATCATGAGGCAACGTGAATGCCAAATTTCGCGAAAATCTGTTAAAAGATTCAAAAGTTGAAAGATATATTG
>NW_019060064.1:517699-537253 GCF_000696155.1 Zootermopsis nevadensis
TCCCCTCAACCCTTTATAATGTAATGGTAACTATGTGTACCACCTGCTTTAACGTTCAGCAGATTTAAATTTGTTCTCAGAATAATTATCAAGATCATTACAAAAACTACATTTTGTAAGAGCAATGTGCTGTGCTTTCGTGCAGGTATGAATCGCATTATTAAACATTATTTAGACGATAATTGTCACCTGAAGGTAAGTATACCGAAAAACGTTTATGTATAAACCCCAAATAACAATGCGGTATGAATAATGACATAATAATTATCTACAGAAACAAACTAGGATAAGTTTCCTTCGATAACTATAATTAATTGATAACTCTTTCGTAAACCTCTTTAAACCGATCGATACTGATAATGAAGAAGTGATAAGCTCACTCACATGTATGAACCGAAATACTGAATATTATAAAACACTTCACCAAGAAATAGTTTCGTTTATTGAAGAATATATTAAATAACAATTCTCTGTATTTCAGGTATATGAAATGATTGCTGCTGGTTACCAGTTCCAAGTTCTATCGCCTATATTTTCCTGTCACTGGGGTCTTCAGAATATTACAGAAGTCTATAACCCATGGCGGAAGAAGCAAGTTTTCATGAACTCTAGACTGATTACGACATTTAAATCCGAGATAGATGCCCGACATCGTAATGTAAAGAGAACTTGTTAAGGATAGATATATTTATTGCATATAAACTGAGACGTAGACACAAGAGAAATTGTTACTAACCTGCTTCATAAAACAGTTTGTCTTATACCAGAGTCGAGTCGTTCATATTTATTTATTGTGGTTTATTTAACTACACTTTTTCAGTAGCTCAGACTATATATAGAATGAGAGGAAAATAGTGAATAATTAATTGGAATTGATGTAGAAGGAATCGGTCGTGGCCTAGTTTAAGGTACTATCCTGGCATTTTCCTGGAAGAACCGAGGAAAACCACGAAAAAAACCCAGTCAGGATAACCGGTCTCCGGGCAGAGATGAGAGTCGTTCAGACACGATTAGGACTCGCCTGGTATAAAGGCTTAGAGACTATGACAGTCACACAATCGCACTTCAGCACTCCCCACTGAGATCAACTCATAGCTGCCATCTTTCTGGTGACTTCCTAATGGATGCAGCGAATCAGTCTTCCGGGATCAATAGCAACGACACGTGGACACCGCTCTGCGTAGTTCTACAATTGTTGGGCAGCCCAGCGCTTAATTATCGGAAACAGAAATATCAACGTAAATTCTGAAGTGTTCCTTTCATTTCCTGACAGACTTCGCAAGTGAAACATTCAAAACTGCGTTACGTCGCACATAGTATGTCCAATCAATGTTACAGTTCAGTGTAACTCCTTCATAAATAGAAGGACCCCACCCTCCTGAGAACGCAGATAATTGGCATATTGCGTGCTGTCGGATATCATGTTCAGCCCAGTGCATATGGGGAACACGAAAATAAGCGTTGTTCATTTCTATTCATTTATTTCTGGTGTTATTCTACCGTCAATAAGGGATAAAATATACCAGGTTGACTCATTACTATTTTCCTTCGATTCGCAACCAAAAGCTGCCTAAACCGTTCAATAACAGTATTTCATTGATCAACTAACTTTCTGCCAGTTGGTACAGTAGGTACACAATATCTGTAAACACGGGTGATGACACAGTGAGATGCTGCCTGTAGCATACTTATGGGCGCAGCTAAAAATATTTACCACTTGCCTAAAGCCCCTTTCATAATACGACGGAGTACGAATAACCAAATCGCGAAGCACTTCCAACAAATATGAATCCACATAAAACAAGAACATACTATTTACAGAATTTCAACTGATAATACATCAGAGCTTTGAATAGTTCAAAACTATCACAGAAAATTAAATGTAATTACTCTCCTGTTACGTCTGTCAGAAAGACATAATCTTTTGTGTTGTCATCACTAGCTCAAGTTTAATTAATATTATCCCTGCCAAACCCCACAAGTATTCGAAATATTAGATTGTGCTTAATTTTAGGGAAATTAGGTTACCACTGAAAACTAATGACAACATAATTATCAGTATTCTTCCTGGTATTAATTTTAAACAAAATATAATCTCATAAAAAGAATTCGTATTTTACCAGTATCATCTATTTGATCGAATTTTATGTTTCGGGCCATAATTAGAATGCAAAATAATAAGTCGGGTACCTTGTCACCACAGGTTGTTGACGTATCTTGATGTTCCGGATGGGGTTAGGAGAAGTGCGGGGAATAGCACCACCTAATGTAATGCCGCCACATGGCAAAATTACCCCGTATATTGCGGAGGAAGTCCGCCAAATGTGCTTTGCAAAACTTTGTCACAAAATCACACGTAGAGCAGAAATAAATACAAAAGTGTACGCGTGTTATCTTCATGATAAATTACTCTCTGAGATTCAGTTTTTGAGAAGAAATTTTAACTTTCCTTTAAGGTGGCGCAATTCCCCGCACTTCCCCTACATGCTGACAGCCGTCAAACGAGGTCGGACTGGAGGACACAAATACCTGCTACACAGACCCTCGAACTTGGACGCATTCCTTGACAAATAAACGGTAACACAAAGTTGAAAAACGAGAAATTACGCCGCCTTGTGTATGCGGCAACCACTCTGCCACACCTGTGTGGCGGACCAACCTCCACAAGAGACTGGTGTCCGGTACTCTAGAACCCGCAGATACGAGCCCAACCTTTTCACACTGTACGCACAATGGTCGAGATCGGCACAGACGCTCTCGATTTACTAGCGCTCGGGCGCATACAGAACAAATACTCCAACGTGAGATTCATCTAAAACCAATGGATTATGATAAGACGATCCACCTGATGTTTGGTTCTGCTATCTGGAGGCGAAGTCAGTTTATGTAATGGGTGATAACAGCAACCGACTGATAGAGGCTATTTCGCCACCTATTATAGACAGCAGAAGAAGCGATTGTGGCGAGCTAAAAGACAATCAGTGAGGTTACAGCTCTTAAACTGACCAGAGTGCTACAGTAAAGGAGAAAAGAGCTGAAAGGCGAAATAATTACAAACTATAACGCCAAAGTGACATACGTGATCGAATTAACCTACATACAAACCAATAATTTCATTAATATTCATAATGTTCTTCGGGTAATAATCGTAACATGCAGAATATGAAGATAACTGACCGGTTTATTTGATGCACTGGCAAAATATTTTCAATCCATGCAATCGACAAGGAATCTAAACTACTTCTGCTGTAGAGTGAGAAATATTCGTCAGTCTTCAGTCACCAAGCACGGTAAGAACTTTTCTTTGAATAGAATTGAAAGAAGCTGCTTTGTTGGTGGTGTGGTGTATTGTTATCAATTAAAATGTTACTGACGTCAATTCCTCTTCGTATTATAGCTTAGAGACAATTATTTTTGTAACTAGTGTGGCTATGAATGTCATCTTTAACAGAACTAGTATCTATCTAAGATGCCTAAAGATTCTGTCTACTTGTAACAACCACAGAGTCTGAAAACAACGATAGACTTCACGAAATTCTATAATTTTATTTTATACTCGCACAATTTCTTCCACATAGTAATTAAATACAATTTTAATCAAGATATTTATTTCGCATTACATCACTGTCAAACACACGTCTGTATTATCAGTTTTTTAATCTTCTCACCGAAAGTCGCGGCCTTTGATGATTCTTGGTACACCTATGTTTAATGAAGCATTTTCAAATTAATTCGTTATTTACTCTGAATGTTATGACTGTGAATTATAACTTCGAAAACTACGCGTGCTTTGACCTATTTAAGATATTTCGCCTGATTTTTTCTTGGTGAAAATAAGAAAACCCACGAAAAACCTGTAAGTCTCAGCGCCGAGATACGAACTCTGGACCTCCCAAATACGAAGCAAAAGTAATAAACATTCGATCTTTTATCTTCTACTTTTGCACGAGCCAGTGAGCTCTTGGCTCTCAAGCAAAAATATGCACACATTTCTGGCAGTGTTTAGCCTGCTTGCTATTCTGCGCAACAGTTGAACTTAATTACATAGACAATAACGCATACACACACAATTGCCAATGTCAGATGCAGAATTATAATCCGAGGCCTATGTTGCCAAACATCCCAGAGGAACGGCTTGTTGAAATATCCGGCCGATTTCCGACAAGGCTGTCCTCAAGCCTTGATATCTTAATTGTTCCTGATATAACTGAAGAATTAACCACAAGATTTAATTTCAGCTACACGGTCTACATATTGTTGGTAAACTTAAAACTTTTATCAAGCATTAATTTAAAATAGAATTCCAAGACATTTTCTTTTTCGAAAACTATACCAAAAGTGAATACTGACCTTCTGAATCCGAAGAAGAGCTAGGAAAAACAACAGTTGTAAAACAGAAGAGAAAATATGGAGCAGAAGCGAGACAATTTTCTTCTGAAAGACAGAAAGAGCATCTGATTGTTAAAAAGTCCCCATGCAATGCCCGTTCGTCCTTGTGATAAGGACAGAGTGAGAGTGAAGACTTTAGGGTGATAAGTAGTAAAAGTTTGAGACAGAGAGAGAGGAATTTTAATTTTATTTCAACTGAATAATATTTAAAGAATGTATGTTTTGAGGTTTTCACAGCGGTGAGTATGAAGATTTCTGTCTTGTGGGTTGTTGCGTTGTAAACTTCTACCAGACTACACAGCGCAACAACCCAGAAGACAGAAATCTTAATATATAAAGAGTTAGAGAAAATGTATTCCCACACATCTTAAACAAATGTCACCAAATGTTAAAGTGATTCCAGTGAGAACAAAAAATAAATTGTCGATATATTATACCGCATGATTGGGCATGCGCGTAGGTACTCCGTTGGCATTGTATCGAGCACCGTAGCACAACCATCGCACACGGCTCGGACATGAAGACTATAAAACACGGTAAGTTTAACTAATTTTACTAAAGAGCACAATGCATCAAACATATTACAATGAGTTCCATGCTGCACAAACCTGTGCTACAGAACTTGTGTTATTACAATTGCACTGACGTAAATTAATTTTATAATCTAGCAATCAAATGGGATGAAGCTATGAGTTTGTGTTATGTGCTCGTGCGCAGACGGCCACACGATCGAATTACATTCAGGTCACTATTTATTTATTACTACTTGCAACGTTAAATATATACAGAATATTATCACTATTAATATTAATAATTCTTATATTTGTGAGAATTATTAGGCAACACGGAGTTTTCCTCCGGGGGCTTCCCCTGTTTCTCCGTGGCATCCCAACAATTACTCCATTCACACACAGAAGAAGGCAATGGCAAACCACTTCTGGATCATCTGCCAAGAACGTATATGAACAGGTCCCAGTCCGAGAAAAGGATGGAAGGATCCTGTTCATATGGACCTGTCGTCAGACAGAACACTAAATAAATAAAAAATTGTTTATGGCAGATCATAATAATCCTGTGGCTATATACAGTCGCCTGTTATTATTCATAATTGTCAATTAATCACACGGGTCTTGTGTTAAATTTGTCGTATATAACCTAACAGTTTCGCGTGGTTATTAACACTCAAATAGTATTTCACGAGCAATATTGTATGCTCATGATCTATTTTGATATTACATTTCACAGGCCTACCTCTAACAGGTAATTATTTATCGTTGTCGAAATGTTCAAACGTTAAAAAATAAGTTTGAAACAGTTGCCATGTTGTAATTTTTGCGTTCTAGAAATAAGTTACACTAACAAAAGTTGCATCGGCGTATTTTGACGTAAATACGTCTATACGGAAGGGTCATTCGGCAAAAACAGCGTTAGGAAAATGATTTTATATGAACTCTTACGTGCATAACAATGCTTTACTCCTTTACCTAAGAAACTAATTGTTATGTCATCTGTTTACTCGGCATTGTTGTGTTTCATTACTGCCGTCAACAATCCGCTTTCGTTATTGCGGAAACAGCTCTGCTGTGAATCGCTTGTAGAAGAAGTGCGTCGTAGAGTAGATAATATTGTGCTGTTAAAAACGTTTTATAATATCACAATTACTTATCTTATATAAGAATTATTAAGAAATCTGTGATACTGCCCTCCACTCTCTCCATTTTAATTTTGATTAAATTGGGCATTGCGGATGGACATCGTGGTCTCTTACAATTGAACAAAGATTCCTATTTATTATTATTGTTCATCACATTTAATTTTTTCATCTGCATTTGTGAACTCGTGAAAGAGAATTAGGCTTGTCTTATTTTGGCGTAAATACGTCTATACGGAAAGGCATTGCGGATGGACATCGTGGTCTCTTACAATTGAACAAAGATTCCTATTTATTATTATTGTTCATCACATTTAATTTTTTCATCTGCATTTGTGAACTCGTGAAAGAGAATTAGGCTTGTCTTATTTTGGCGTAAATACGTCTATACGGAAGGGTCATTCGGCAAACACAGCGTTAGTTACGAAGATGTGTAAGATCCAGCGCCTAGTCACCTTTAAACGTTCATTCTTCAGGATTGGTAAGAGTAAGGGTAATGTAACCTATATGTAAAATTATAAGGACCTTTAAGAATCTGTAATGTATTTTATTGTAATTATAATGAACCAATGTGTACAATTTTCAATGCATCTGGCGCGTTAAGCGCCCGCCTCTCGAAAGCCGTAAGAGATGGATCTGGACATATTGCGTACGAAATACGTATTACGTCTTGAGCTTTCCATATAAGATTTTACATATCACAAATGGTTTGGGTTCTACAAACATTTATTTATACAAATAACTTAAGTTGGGTAATGCAGCCTAGAAATTACGTTCAACACAATTTGAAGAAAAAAAGCCAACGGTTCTCAAGTTAGGAAAAAATGCATGTGCATAAACTGTCTGTCTGTTATATTCTCTACAAGCTTTGTCCGGAACACCTTTCCCTTACACAAATATGTATATGGGGGCGTGTGTGTGTGTTCGCGCGAGTTACGCTCTCAAGATGGAGGCAAAAACGCGCCTGGACTTCATGCAATCTCTTATTGCTGTCCGATTTTAACCAAAATTGGTATGTGTCAACAAAATAAATTACATCAAATTTAAATAAAGAAACAGTCAAAGGTTACAGCTGTTTCATGCGTTGAGACGGGCGGACATAACCTAACAAAGTTTTCCAACTTGCACAATAAAGACTGCTCGGCATGGTCTAACAAATTCAAGTGTTTCCTGCTTTCCCTCGGGCTTTACTTAACGACCGCAGACTTAAAAATCTTTTTTCGGTGCTCAACTAATGAAGTGTGAAGGATCTTAAAAAATTATGTCCTTGGTTTTTTTTTTATTTTACGAATCGTGTTCTGTAAGAGTGTCTGCTTGAAATCGTATGAACTAAGTATTCATCGCACAACCAGCCAAGCAATTGAGACTAACCTTGAGATCATGGCAGTTTATAGTCTAGGAGATAATAACTAGCAGTCCTCTTGATTGTAGTAAATTGGCCAGTAACATTATAATCCACGAACCGTGATGACTGCGGATAGATTTAGAGCTCTCTGTATTGTGGAGAGGGTTTAAACTTACCATGCGTTGTTTTAAAGCTGTGGAAGAAAAATGCATCATGGAGATGTCATGTTTGTTAGTTTTAAAGTTTCGACTCCTAACAGATTTGACGAGGTTTTGTTTCATTTTGCTAGGAGGGGGCTTACACTAATTTATCGGGCAATTTTATTTCACATCATGCTGGGCAAATAAAAAAGGTATAAAGTAAAGTTGTATCTGGTTCTTAAATATGTACCAGCCATGCACACGCATGGGGGAGTGGAGATATAGCTCCACGGATTAGCCTCGGCACTAGATGGAGGTGAGTGGTGAAGTTCACGCAACGACTGTTAATACGAATTAAGTCCAAATAGAAATTGATCGAAGTTATCACAGCCCAACCATTTCTAATGATATTAAAATAAAAAAGTATAAGCAGGCTGGGGCAGTGGTGACATTCTGCTTACTAACGGAAAGCGATTAGCGTCTTATAGCCTCACTGTCCCCTGCCAACTTTGTTTGGCAATGTCAGTACTGTTTCTGCTTTCTGAAGAATCGACAACACAGTAGAATGTTTTGAATGACCAACTGATTAGCCAGCTGAGTTTTTGTCATCTTATCTGTCGCCAGATCAGTTTAAGGTCAGAGTCGAGAAATAGTTAGGGCTAACGTATGGAGAAGCAGACAAACGGGAGAGAAGAAACTGAAATAAATGCGCGTATTCTATTTGACTGCGCTCAAGAAGTAGCCAGTCGAATTGAAGCATACGAAGACGAGACTTATATCCACAATAATCGTATCAACCTCGTAAAATAACTGGACTGACGAAAGTTGTTCATGATCAGACAAGGAAAGAAAGATGAATGTGTGGCATGTGGAAACAGATGAAAACACAAACTATAAAAAATAGTGCATGACTGAACAAACATAGAACGAAAAAGTGATGACCACTCTTATAGCATTACATTGTTACGCCTATTGCATTGCAAATGGTTACCAACGTTTCGGAGGGACATATTACCTCCATCTTCAAGACAGAAAAGGGCTTAGGAACATGTAATTAGGCATAATCATGAATATAGTCGTCTTCTGGGTCATTGCACAATGTAGTTTTCTGGCCTTATACAAATGCCTTGGAGGGAGGGGAAAACTATTTCCACCTTCAGGGCTGAAGCGATATCACCTAAAACCTACATGGAGCATCAACAATTGACAAGACCAGCATCTATACTCACACCGCCATAAATTCTCTAATCTCACAAGATGATGACTGTTTTAAATTTCAGGAATTGGAGTCTGCATTATCGCTCTGTGTCTTTGTCTGAGCCTCCAGCTACGGTGGACTGTTAGCAGAGCACCAGACACTGGACAACCTCAAGTGGACGAAAAATTTGAATGGCTACAAGAAAATCGAGATGTGAGACAGTATGTACTGCCTGATGTTGGAACAACGCTCCTGGGTCCAGAAATATCATGCAGTGACAGACTGCGCCTTCTGATTCTTGTGACCTCAGCTCCAGGCAACAGAGAACAAAGACAGGCTGTCAGGGATACGTGGGGCTATGTTGCACCTGTACCTGACACCAGATTGCTCTTCTTTCTCGGGCACGATGGTGATGGGTGGCCTCCACAAACAATGGTGAGAGACCACACTGTGTCAATAAACCAACTTTTCTTATGACTCTCAGAATAGGCAATTACTATTTCCCTAAACACCATTAACCAAATATATTTTGTAGAGGAGACACGTCAAGTTTTCTCTGAGGCAGGAACTGAATTTTTAAATATTATTTAGACACTTGTCATATACTTTCCCCATATTTGCACCTACTCTGCTACTATCCTTTCTAATTCTCTCTCTGACAAAGGATTAAAAATTTCATATGCCTGTTTGTCTTTGAAGAACTCTCAGAAATAACCACCAATTCTGTCACTACGTATTTTCGAAATTATAAAACAGAAGTAATAAAGCAGAGACTTCATAACCCCCAACATAATTATTTATATTAATCTAAAATGCAGTAATCCTAAATATTTTGTTACAGAAATTAGTGTTGTCAGAAGTTGAAAAATATGGTGACATCGTTGTGGAGGATTTCATCGACAGTTATCACAACCTGACACTCAAGAGCGTATTCATGTTGAAGTGGGCTATGAACCACTGCAGATCAGTGCCATTTGTGTTGAAGACAGATGATGATATGCTCATAAACATCCAGGCACTTCTACACGAGTTAAAAGACGACAGGTACAAGCCTTACGAGCCACTAATCATAGGAAGAATACAAGAAGGGTCCATACCATATCGAGACAGATCATCTAAATGGTATATACCATACTGGTTATATGAAGCAACAAGTTTCCCTACCTTTGCCTCTGGTACAGGATATGTTATGACACAGAAAGCTGTGTCAGAAGTATATTATAAAGCTTTAGACACCCCTCTTCTACCATTAGAAGATGTTTTCCTCACAGGTTTAGTTGCTACTAAAAGCCTTGGAATTCCTCTGATAAATATACCGAGATTCCATAATGATCGACCCCGATTTGTCGAACATCCATGTCTGTATCACCATCTCATCACAGTCCATGAACTGACACCAACACAGCTCAAGAGACTATGGACAGCTCTATCAACACTTAAACCAGCAAAATGCAATTCACTTTATGCAAGATTCCTGGCATATTTTTTTGGTACTGGTCATTATGAAGTAATTTCTGATGTAGTCTGGTAAATTAGGGAAAATACAGAATCGATAGTTAATATAAATTGGAATACTTCTTATTTGACATGAGCTTTCTTTGAAAATCTGCATGCCTTGTTGGTCTTGATTTGTTCCAAATATAAACATGTCGGTGCAAAGACAATCACACTACAAATTATCGCAGCATAAAATAAAAAATTTTATTCGTCATATTCTATTAAATACTTACCAGACTGAAACATGTTTAAATAAAAGTTGCCTGCCTTAATAACATCTATTTTGTATGGCATTTAGGAATACCAATATATTTTTAATGCAAATAACTTTTGAGAAAAATTATAAAGTGCATCTTCAAAGTAGGACTTATGCTAGACCAATATGAACTGAAAAGTAAATTCATCTGACAACCAAACTTAATCAAAAATTTTTTCAGGAATTTCTGAGATAAAATGTGTAGACAGATAAACTTCCCATTATTAATTTATTTTATACAACTTGTGCAAGTAATACATAATAAACATTTATGGTTGCCTTTTGAGCTGTAATAATGTGCGGACAAGTAGGAAGGTACCCACATTCCTCCAAAATTCTGATTCCTACCTAGAAATCCATATGGTGTCAGAAACCAGACAATCGCCATCAACATCTTCACTGCTGTGAGAACCTCAACTCCCCAACAACATAAATTGTTGTGCTGATGTGGATCTCGGCTTATATGGGTAAACACTGATGATGCCACAAGGCAGGGAAAGGCTTCTGTATAAATAAAAGTAAATACTGTGATAAGTGCAGTTTTTTTATTATTGTGATAACATAAACTTCACAAAGTGCCAGTTTGTAACTTCACATTTCACTCATTAACTTCAATATTACTTTGCAATCAGTGTTATTTAATACAGTCTCAAATTAAAAGCTTTATTTGAAAGTTTAAACTATAAGATGCAACTGGAATTTTACTTTATAAAAATGTTACAAAGTAAAAGCATTTCAGAATCACTAATAAAGTAAATGAACATATATATATATATATGCTACATCATTCTTGTGCAATTATTTCTGCAGTAATTCTGTAGTTAGGATTTGAGGTTTTCACGATTGTTAGTCTGAAGACGGCTGTCTTCTAGGTTGTTGTGCCATGTAGTCTGATAGAAGTTTACAGACGTTTCAGAGGTCCTGCTGCCTCAATCATCAGGCACTAACTGCTGTTGGTAAACTTCTACCAGACTGCATGGCACAACAACCCAGAAGACAGCCATCTTAGTACTGTAGCTGCCTGTAATCATAACTATGTAATTTATATTTGTGTTAAAAATTAGTATTATATTTGTGCTATGACATGTTCTACATCATTGGCTTAGGCCTATGAATGATCTATGGAGTGTAAATAAATTCTATTTTAATCTATCCATCTCTATACAACATGTCCTGGCCAGACATGCATAAACAGGTCCATTCATGCACAAATTTACAAGACCTGCTGCTGTGTAGAGATAATTATTTAATTATATATCCTACTCAATTGTATCTATTTATATTATTCCTGCCTTAACCCCTTTGATGCTACGTAATATGTAACTGAAGAAAATGTACATGTACATATTTATTTTTAATAAAAGTTGTGCTTTATATAAGACACATTTATTTATATTCTTAATATACTAGTTCCTATCAATGTTCACCCAACATATGCTGGACTACTTCCAAAATCAGAGTAACACTTCACTTTACAATAGTATACCACTACCCTATATATATATATATATATATATCATGCGTGCGCGCGCATAGCATACATCCTTTTGTAATCAAAAACAGTACGTGAGTGAGGTTACTGAATAACAAAGCAAAATAAACAAATAAAATGTCTTATACAGTAAATAAAGTATCCAAGTCTACATATGATTTTGGGACCTACCCACAGTCCTCTTCAGTTGATACCAAGGGTACACTCAGTATAAATTGCTGCTAATGGGAATTAAAGTATTTAATTCAGACTACTGCTCCTTTCTTTGAAGCAAGAACATCTATGTGATTTTCATTTCCTTCTTAGATAGATTACAGAGTGGCAGCAACATATACCAGTTCAACCATTCCTGATGTGATGAAGAATTTTGGTAGGATGTCTCTGGCCACTGTGACTTGGGGGAAATCACTTCAGTAGAAAGGCCTCCATGGCTGGTGAGGGTGAGCCTTGCCCCTTTTGAATTATACCATGGCATTTGCCTTACAACTGAGGAAAATCATGTAAGCTCAGTCAGGGTACATGAAACAAGTTCTGGAAGCTTTTTATAGGGCAAGCCATACGTAGCGAGTTAGAGTTGATGGTGCTGATTGGTGGAACACAGGAATGGGCCACTATCCAATGGGAGATGAGTAAGTGAGAAATTCTTTTATGAATATGGTATTGAAAAGAGGTGTTCATAAAAGAAATTTCCACATGGTCCTTGCTCATTGAATAGCAGACCACTCCTCCACTCCACCAACCAAAACCATTAAATCTTACACACCACCTATGGCCTGCCCTATATAAAGCTTCCAGAACTTGCCCACCTACACATCCACCTTGAAGATGGCAACTGCAATGTTTGCGAAACATTAATACTCAACATTGACGCCCAAAGCCGAAGTTACACACTGAACTCCAGCCGCAAAAACCTTCAGATAACAACGATTTCCTGTTCGTAATTAAAATCTCTCAATCACACCCGCTGGCAATGATATAATTTTCTTCTGTTGATAACTTTTACAATACGGTGACCACTTATCCGTCATTTGCTGGTAGATGTTCTGACACCATTGCTGCAGTTTCATGAGGGAACTCAAAACAAATATTTTATTTATATTTACCTTACCTGTTGTGGAAAGATTCTATTTCTTCTACTCTATCAGTAGCACTTAAGACGCCCGTATTAGTCTTGCATCCATCCCGTCTTGGTCACTGCATCAGTTCCATTCGTAATTCACGAACATCGTCCAAAGAATATTTCAATTAATTCTGAAAGCACCTTCTTCTCGCAAGACCGACGACAAAATTACCTTCTGTGTTCAAGAGAAAAGCGAAAAATATACCAGTAGCTGGCACAAGAAATTAATTTGTGGTTATTTGTTTCTTAGGTTATGTAGGCCTATTGATCTTATACTTGGCATTGTGTCGTTTTGCTCCTTGTGTAGGAATGTTTGAAACCAACAAACCACCTTACCTGCCAAGTCTCATGGAGCTCAGATTAAAGCTAAAGTGAAAACAGCTGCCTGATATTATGCCAAATATTATATCCCCATCACCCCACTGTCTTACAGATAGGAACTGCAACACAAAGTAGTAAACACAAATTCTCTTCAACATTTTTCTTTTTCTGGACTAAATCCATATTTTGTATATTAAAATGAAGCCGCAATGTTTCAGAGGCTACTCTGCCCCCATATTCAGGTGATAAAACCTACTCTGTTGGGTCTGCTAGGAGATACCCAATAGAGTAGGCATACTAAACAATGAATTTTTCCAGGAAAACAATATTTAATATGCCACACCACCATTAGAATATTTTAGAGTTATAAATTCTCTGTTCCATGGCACATTCATGTGCAACGTCCGATTCTATAATCCACAATTATGGCAGTAAACTTTTCAGGAGGAAAGGCTTAGGTACTTTATGCATTAACTGCTGTATTAAAAATTAAAGGTGTTAGGAATCATGTTCTGGTTGGGATCTCAGGTTCTCAGAGTGGTGAATATTAAGACAGCTGCCTCGTAGGTTGTTGCACTGTATAGTCTACCTAATTACATGGCATGCAACAACACTGAAGACAGCCATACTCATGTACTGGTTCTTGTTCTTTTCATCCATTTTATGGATATTCTTATATGTCAATGTTTACATTGCAGTTGCAGTTTGGAAAATAATCTAGGCTACATAGCAAACTTTCAGAATTCTAAAGTCCTGTGTTCCCATTACCTAGAAATCACGCCTTTATCTTCAGATGCAGACTGGCAGGAAATTGCTTATAAACATTCTGGCTATCTGAAACAGAAGCAGTAAAATCAACCATAAAAGGAACAGAAAAGGATATAAACAACCTATGGACAGTATAGATAACTTTATGCTCAATAACAACACTACAGAATGTGAGTATTTGAAAATAGAATTATTGGCCATTATCTAACCACTAACGTAGATACTACACAGTTGTAAGGTGTACAACACAGTCAAGAATATCATGTCACTGGTAATAAAATAAATACCTAACAACATTTATAGCATATTGTCTCTGTACAAATAATCAAAATACTGAACATTTAAAACATAATATATAAAATTCCACATGAAACATATACACATGTGAACTGTCCAAATAACTAGAACTAGATAGTACTCTATTAATCCTACATGCTGGTTTGTCATGTTGAGATGTGTGTACCACCTTAATAGAGATTTATTTCTTCCATTTGAATGTCATAAAACTGAAGTTCAAATTTACTCCAGAATATATTTTTATACCATATCTGCACCAGGGGTAGGGCAGAGTAAACATTATTCCCCACAATCATTTTTATAATAGCCACCAAAAACTGTTCTGATGCTGGGAGAAATTCTTAGATTTTTATGTATTTTTGTGGATTAACTAATAATAATAACATTACAAAATGTAGACTAATATGTAATAATACAACATGAAAAACTATATAAGATTTTAAGTTTCCATTGTGAATGAACACAATGAAGCTTCTCTTGTGACCAGTAATGTGAGAATAGAATTAATATCCAGTACACCAGAGGGTCTCTTTAGTTACTTTATGTATCTTTACTAATACTTTATCAATTTTACATCTTTATAGTTCCTTACATTTCAAAGCTATAAATAAATTAAAACATTAGAAAATGTTAATATCAAAGGTCATACACACATTCTCTATGTAGAACAACATCATGCATGTATAAATGTGCATAACTTAAAGGGATTAAATATACCTATTGCTAAATGTGTGCATTTTTTATAAAAATTAGAACATTCTTTAGCAGCAATCGTGGTCAGTATTTCTAAATCAATGCAAATGCCAGCATTACATACCCTAATTTTGGAGAGAAAAAAAGAATTAGTACAAAAATTTGATTTGAAGATATGTGATATCCTTCTTTTGACAGGGCAGATCTCAGTTTTGTTAATGAGTGAATCACTGTGTGTTCCATGTGGAATTTAACATTCACAATTCAATACACCATTTAAAGTATTGCCAGCAATACTTCTGCATTGAATTAATGATTAAAGCGTACAAGGCAATATATTATACACTAGGAAAATGTTTCTTATTGAAATATTCTGAAGAAGAAATATACTGATAGGAGCCTTAAGATACCATTCAATTTTGGAATGCTACTAATTTTGTATTATAATTTTATCAAAATTAAACTGTATTTTGTCTAGTGTATCATATTTTAAAATGTTTCACCATATGCTTTTACATTTTTAAAATGGATACAGATATTTACTTATTTTTGGAGTGTTTTCTTTTGGATTATGACATATTACAGGTGTAAAAAACATCCATTAAGTACAGTACCATTCAAATAGCCAACTTGAAAGTTGTATTTAAATCAGTGCTAAAGACAGACATTTCCAGAGTTTATGAGTTTCAGAATATTGCACAATAACTGTTCTCTTAAAAATAATTAGCAACAAAGAGTGATATAATGAGTGATCCTAAAGATCATGTCAGTAATGAAATGTTTCTGAAGACACTCTTAGTTGCATTTATATTACTTGTTTCATAGTACACTGATGAGACATGCCGGCAAGATAATATCACCATGACAATTTTCTCACTATACACCAAAACCAATATGAAAGGCAAACATGTATTAAAGTACTAGTAGGCCTAATGCTTCCATAGTTTTATAGTTCCAAGATGTAATCTTTTAGTTCTGTATTATATAAGATAACTTAATTTCATGAAATAAATTACAGGAAAAAATTAAAGTATGGGAAGATTATTTTCTCTATATAGTAAGCCCTTGTTTTCTGTCAACCCTGAATTTATTGCTTCTCATATTGCCTGGTTACTCTTTAACATCATTGTTTCCATAGCTGTCACCAGTGTCAACTTTTTAATCATCTAGCATTCATTAGTTGCACTGCAGACATCGGTCTAGCAACAGGACCTTCATATTTTGCAAATGCTAATGATTTTTTCCTCATTTGTTTATTTTACAATATAATCAGTGCCCATATCTGTGCAATCAATTAAGAAAGCCAAGAGGCCATCAATATTTACAACTTTGGAAATAAAAAATTATTGCTGATTTTGAAGCTGGAAAATAAGCAGTCATCAGAATTGTGGTAGCTGATCTTCATTGCTACAAGGACATCTTCCCTGAAATGAAGAAGGCTGGAATCAAACTAACACTAGAATCCTATTTCAGGATGATGAGTAATTCACATCCATCAACTTCTGCACTTTAAGTTTCTTCAATAAATTTATTAAATAGTAATTATTTTCTTAAAATTTAATTTCATGCATATTGGAATATATAAAATATGCAATTAATAAATTATTAAACTATTCCAAATTTGTGTGCTTATTTACCCATAATATTAGTCTGATGGTCAATTATTTGATTTCCCCAGGAACAAATTATCATTTCAACACACGATTCAATACTTCTGAAATTTACATTTCCTTATTCAACTAATTTATAAGGGACTAATTACTGACAGATACAGAGGACTTACTGTAACAGATTAGAACATCATGCGACATTCAATTCATTTGACTCAGTGTATGACCTCAAATTTAAAACAACAGCTTTTTTCAATATAACCATAGTTTCCAATTTTACGAAACCAATTTCATGAAAATAGTTTCCTCTGAGTACAACCCTCTTAAGAGTCATAAAACCATAAATGAATCTGTTCATACTAGTGGGTGACTGTGAACTCAATATCTTACAGAACTTATTAACAATTTCCTTACATGAAATCACCAAAACCACAGATATATTTAAAATGTTATTTTAACAGAAGCAACACCAAAATTTTTAACTGAAATAACACAAAAATTTTGAACATACACCCCAAAATCAACATAATATAAAATATTTAAAATGTGAATTTCCTTTATGAAACACTGAAGAGCCAGACATAAATAATGTGAACATTTCTAATAGTATCCATAAAATTAAATAAGTCTTCTTGAAAATTACGTGTAACTTGAGAACAAGGTTTTGGATTGCTTAACATTATGTAATTAAATTTCAAATGTGTTTCAATGTAATTCAAATAAAACAAATGGGAAACATATACACATGAGCCCATTATAACATTCACAGAAATAACACCAGATATTTCAGCCATATTATGAAGAGATTTAAAGATGGAAGACAGGCAAAAGTCTTTGTAAGATGGTTTATGGGCACTAGATCTCTGTTCCTCAATTGTTCCATTCACATCCTTCAAGAATATTATTGCATGATATTTTAAAATTATTATTCTCCTGCATAAAATAGACTGAGATGTCATCCTAATTCTTTTCCAGATAATTTAAAAATATTCATACTACTTTTCAAATGCACAATATTCAGCCCACCATATTACAACTCCACTACAACTTCACTGAAACAAGATCTGGCATACAAATAACTGCAGTGATACAAATGCAGCCCAGATTAACAACGAACAAAATTGTTTAGCTGTCTTGTTAGTAACAGAATTTTCCAATTGAACCTACAGAAGAATATCTGTTACCAACAGCACACCCACAAATTATTACAGAAGTTGAATATAATTGAATGCCTTTGTCAATTACAAGTATAGTAGAAGGAAAATGCTATATAAAAGCTCAACAAATTATTTCATTAAGTTTCATTGGTACATTATTGCATTTTGAACATTATATTCTGGAAAGGGTTACTTTGGAAACTGCCTTCTTGTCATGGAAATAAATCCAATTTTGGTTAAGTTATGAATGTATGGTGAATGCTTGCACATGTTCACACTAGAACACAAGAGTTGCTGTGTAGACGATGTTTGCTACTGCCACTGTCACCACTTCCAAACCTTGCACAACAGTGCTGTTGCTGTTGTCCATGGTAACTGTGATTATGACGATGGTGATGGTGGTGACGATGTTGACTGTGATCCTGCTGCTGCTGCTGTTGTTCCTCATCTAAAAGGACTACTCGTCTTGCCCGCACACAAAGATTCCCATCTGACTGTGATGTGGATGGTAGCCCCACTGACCCCCTTGGTATATTTGTTCCTAGAACTTCATCTTCATCACTCCCCTCAGCAACATTCCTAGGCAATGGATTCATCTCACTGTCTGCCAGGCTGCCTCTCTGACTGGAAAGTTGCATTGACACTTCTGTCGTGGTGTCAGTGACTGAGACAGGAGCAGGAGTTGGAGTTGTTGGAAAGATGGGGATGGATGGTGGAGAGGGACAGGGTATTGGGGGTAAGGGTAATATTAATGGTTCATTTGGATTATTAAGTGAAGAAGGAGATTTGCATAATAATGTTCCTGTTCTTGAAGAAGTAGCAGTAACAGTAGTTGTAGTTCTTATGAGAGAGGGTGCTGTCAAAGTCCTAGAACGAGGCGCTTTGAGAGAGACTTGGTCATTGGTTTCATGTTCACTGATGACAGAATGGCCACACGTCATGAACACTGCACCCATAGAATTCGATCGGGACTCTGTAGAAAGTAAGGTGGCAAATATGTTTATGGAAAGAATATGAAATCATAAGTAAGAAGTGTTTCCACCAATTCATGCGAATTCTGTAAGTGAATTACTATTTAATTTCAATTAACATCTACAATTAAGACTTTAAAGTTGTGACAAACCATGTATCCAAATTATCTTTTATTAACCTTAAATTTAAAATTAGGCACAATACATAAAGTAGCTGGTATAAGGGTAAAAGGATAAGCCCAAAAACTTAAACGAACATATGACTGCTGTCAAACGGTCAAAATGGCCTGTAATTTAGAAAAATTAGCACTTCAGCCTTAAATTCATTTATATTATATATTTTTTAAAAAAAAATTGATACACCTGATTTGCAAGGACTTATTCTTTGATTCCTTAACTTTTAGGGCTCATATTTACAAGTTTACTTATGTCTTAAAACATTTCAGCATTCTAAAACTAGATGATAATATTCTTGAAATGAGAGTGCAGTTTGTTGCTTTCTTGAATACTAAAGATATTGAATATTATATAATTCAAAACATTTTCACATCAAGTGCTGTAGCCAGATAACCTACCTCTTTGTTTGTTTATCTTGACTGGAGAGTTTGCAATGGACCGCCTCGCTATATCCTGGAAGGTAACAGGAGAA
>NW_019060064.1:537420-551320 GCF_000696155.1 Zootermopsis nevadensis
TTTTCAGGTTTTTCATATTCTGATTTTGTACCGACAGATGATGGTCGCCGAGCTAGTGGCATACGAAATTCACGGCGATCAAGCCAGTATGTCTTCATACTACCTGAAATTAAATAGTTACAAGTATATCATGAGATACATTTTACGTTACAGTTTTGAAATGCTTCTGTAAATAAATATTTAAATAATCTGTATATGGATGGATATTTTCACAGATACGCAACACTGTGTCTCAGTAAATTTACATTAAAACTTTATTCTCTACTAACCATTTGAATCCAGTGCTAATTAAAATAATATTTAGATTAAGTTTTTATCTGTGGCTGTGGTTCAAAGGTAAACAAGGTGAGTGGCTGCTACAGATGATCAAGGAAGATGGAAAAAAATATTATATGGCAATGATATGATCAGAAAGACAGGGTGGAATGGGAATTAGAAATGAAGAACCAGTTATAAAGTGAAAAGCTGTAACAAGGGTATGTACCACTGACATAAAAATAGGTAATTTTATGGAGCATCTATTTATAAATAAATAAAACAAAAATACAATATTTACAACTACCATCAACAAAACAAAAGAGTGTTTAAAAGGATTTTAAGAAAACGTTTATTATAATTGCTTGTCAGATTTTGGTCATATCTACCTTTCATCTTGCTTTTATTACCATTACACCTCCTCATTATGCTTTTTTTTACATACCTTTCCCTTTAACTTGAATCTCTCCACGTTCAGTGACCATGTATATTGGAGACAGCAAATCACGGGTTGACTGAGAGATATGAATCTTCATTGCCTCACTTGTCGACTCCATGCGTGAGGCTGTATTGACAGAATCGCCAAACAGACAATAACGAGGCATCTTGAGTCCTACTATGCCAGCTACTACTGCACCAGAATGCACACCCACTCGGATCTGCAGATGAGAACCTATAGAGGAAGACACTAATCAGACCATAATATGATTCCAATAACTTTATAATAAGGAAAAACCTACCATTGTCATCCACACCATCCTGATTTATCATTCAGATATCTAAACTCAGACCTTTTTGTATACTCAGCTGAAATATTTAAGGTGCAATTAATTCCAAAGATTTACATTTAGATGGTTTGACATATACATCTTTGATTATTTCCAATGAGATGTCTTAGATTACCATCTAAGGCTGGGGCCACACGACCGTACAAAGTATGTCCGTTGTAACGCACATCGTGACGTCCATCATAGAATTATGAAGGGGCATATAGGGTACAACACACGAAGCCTAAACCCTTATCAGCTATGCATCACGGCTTATGTACAGTCCAGCTAAAAATGTGGTTAAAGCAGCATATCACTAAACCATTAACCTGTACAAAGTGCGGCTGACAGCTCAGTTGTATAGGCATTTAAAACCCATATCCCTTATGTTTTATCTCTTCAAAAGTACAGTGTGATGAATTAAATTGTGTGGTCAAGCAAGAAAACTTAATCCAATGTCACCAGCACCTACCTTTTTTTCAGGTATGCATTTCCATTCTCAACTTTAATTTTAATATCACTTATTTTCAGATCTACTGCTTTCCTCATTAACATAGTTAATATACTTACCTTACAAGATATCTTTCTTGAATAATATATACATGTAAAACTACTCTGCAATTGTGAGAGAACCGTAAGCTACATATTAGTTTTACTGGAATTTGATACTACCTGTAGAAGGATCCTTTAGATCAGTGATGGCTTCCACCATATCAAGGGCCATGTCACACACCTTCTCAGCATGACTGATTTCCTTTTCTGGTGCACCTGATACTACCATGTATGCATCACCTATTGTCTCCACCTGGCGGCGACATAAAATACCCTGTTGAGGCCTACGATGCGCGAATGCCTAATGTGCCATCAGGAGAGTCAGGAAGATGAAAGTAAGGACAACATACAAGTACAGAAAGAAGAGAGAAAAAGGAGAAAAAGAAAGGAAAAAAACTGTTACTAATCTGGGAATGCAAATTAAAATAATATAATTACATTACTGAATCTTAGAGTAGTGTATCCAAAAGAAACTTAGTATTAAACATTTATATATAACCAAGCTACAGTTTGGCCTTTAGAAATTTGAAGAGTTATCAATCATAGTGCAGTCAATGATCACTCTACAGTATCAATAAAGAAATAAGAGTTAAATAATTCCAGTGAATACAGAAACATATGACAGAAAATAAATTTAACACAAAAAAGTAATAGCAGGCGTGCAGAAGCTGGGAATAATGAAATTGTGATATGTATACAATGTGCCAAAAACATATTCAGGATTTCAAAATTGTTCTCTTTTTAAATAACAACAACTTATTACACATATTCACAAACAGACTATGCTACTGGTGTAGACAATGTCCTTTTATCACAAATTATTTCATTTAAAATTAACTTTTGACACACAAAAAGCATTCTTCTTATATTGTTACCCATATTTTGAGCATGGTGTGAACCAATAAATTGTATGTAGTGCAGAAAATTGTTTCAGAAAATGTTAGAAACTTTATATTACAACAAGAATTTACCAAAATGAAAACTGGTGCAAATTTTATAAATTTTCTGTCATTATACTATCACATACAACAAACTAAATGATCCAGAAGTTACTGAATTAAAAAAAACATCTGAGACATGAATTATAAAAATAAATGTATTAATTCCTTCAAAGTGTCTTCTTCTAAATCAGTATCCCTTTGTCAATGGTGTGTAGTAACTGAAAAGAATATGTGAAATTTACCTTTTATATCCCTCTATTGTGACCAATGTATTCAATTTAATGTTTTCAACTAACTCAAATTGGAGTTATGCCAAGAAAATAAAGAAGTTGATCCAGTTTGATGTGTAAATTTGGTAGTACATGACTCTACTGATTGAAAACTGTCCATAAGTATACTTTTTTATAAATAATCTGCAAATAAAAATGTGTTTCAGATGTAACTTATAGTCAGTACTGAGAAGAGAATTCTGTGTTGTGTGTACAATTTATATGTACTGTTTTAAATAACACTACCCTGTTCAAATACTAAATTGATCTTCAGGAATATAAGTATATGAATTGGACTTACATATGGTGTACTGTAAAATCTTCTTCAGAATAAATGGCAAAAAATAAAACTTTGAAAACATTATGACTAGTTTTCTTTATGATTTGTTACAAGTAACTTCAATATCGTTACCAGTCTCTAATTAAATCTTTAACGGGTTATAAATAATCAGTAAGACAGAAATAAATTATGGCATACCTTGTAGACACCATTTCGTTCAGTAAGCGTGTCAAATATGGAATACATCGCATTGAGCATTGAGACAACTTCCATAGGTGTGATACGGCTGCATATTTCTGTGAATGTCACCACATCAGAGAACAGGATAGATACACTGTCAAACATCTGCCACAATAGAAACAAAGGTTGCCATATAGTCACTGTCAATATGCATTTTGTTTTAAAAATTATTAATAGGTACTACTGCAACAAATATATAACATTCTCAAACACCCTCTAGCCTAATCCTCTCAATAAGCACATTTTATGTTTGGACAATATAAATCTATATTCATCAGAGTTACATCATATTTCCTTTGAGTGTCAGTAAAATACCTCTCAGTAATTCAATATTTTTCTCTGACTTCAGAAGTAATTACCTCTAAATTACAATAGTTTTATTAAGATTGTTTATAAGCCAATCTAGTTTTGTATATACGTTGTAAATTTACTTTTATATTTATTCTATACTAAATTTTCCCCAACCTCCTTTCTTTATTTCTATGTTATTAATATTACTCTATTTAATGATTTCTACTTTGAATGGTGTGTATTTGGATACGAAATAAATAAATAAATAAATAAGTCAATCACAGCTTCATAATTCCAGAAGAAAAAGAGCAAAACATCGAACTACTGAAATGAAAAAACAGCATTATATTGTAGAATATCATGGATATTTCAGTCTCAAAACAATTAAATCCACACAACTGCAACATATTTCAGAACTTACAGAAAACCTATGGTATGTAGTGCTGTAACTGCTACAATTAATTCTTATTCATACCTCACATGTATCAATGGGGTTTTCGCCAGTGCGAAGTCGGTCTGCCACCTGTTTTGGGATCATCTGATACAGTAACTCATCAGTTCGCCGCATTTCCTCATCAAGTTTCCTCATTGACTCTTCCAACTTCTTTGATTTCTGCTGTTCTTGATCCAAAGCTAGTTTCAGTTCCACTGACTGCTGGGTTCCAGCCAACATCAGATCCCTACCAATAAGAATTTTTATGATACAGATACATTTATGGGAAAGGCTTAGGGGACTCCAATTGACATTTCCTTCATCTCTCTGAACACATGCCACATACTGTTCTGTAACATTAATAACTCAGTAAGAAAACTAACTAACTAACTAGACGGCTTACCGAACCCAAAGGTCCATCACCGAATTAACCAAAGCCCTCCACCGGACCTTGTCCTGGGTGAACAAAATTAAGTCTCCTTCAACTCCTATCTCCCATAGATCCCACCTGACATTATCCTCCCATCTACGTCTAGGTCTCCCCAGTGGTCTCTTCCCCTCAGGCTTCCCAACCAATACCCGGTGCACACCTCTTGTCTCATCCGTGCGCGCTACATGCCCAAGAAAACTAACAGTGGCTCTATATCCTTGATTAACAGAAAGTACCTGTTATTCGTTACAGATATAAGAAAACTAAGTTCATTGTGTGGTCTTGTTTTATATTGAAATGAAATGTAGCAAATATTTTAACCTGCTCCTCAGCATCCTGTTACCAAAAAGTCTAAATCTATGTTCTTCCCTGAATGTGAGAGACCAAATTTCACAACAATATGAAACAGAGGTAAAATTATAATTTTATAGTTCTGTCAATTTGCAAAATATTAACCCCTTCTGTCCTGACGATGGCTGTCTTCTGGGTTGTTGCACTATGTAGTCTCGTTGAAGTTTACCGACATTTCAGAGGTCCTTGCTGCCTCCACCATCGCTCTGATGATGGAGGCAGCACTAATATACTATAATAACTAATATACTATTTTTTGAGATATCAGATTTTGAAGTCAAAAAGGCATCTTAATACAAAGAAACTACCACTTACCTGCTGAAATCATGCATGGAGAGATCATTGATGTATAGACCTGTGGTGATAAGTGAATTGAGGTCTGGCATTACAGGAGTTCCTAAATACATCATCATCCTCCAGTTGTCCATGTATATCATTTGTCCTGATGACAAGAAAAGATCTTATGATTCTCTAAATAATTGAGGCACTATCATAATAGGATGTGGGCATAAATGAAGACAGAATGTTTTAAACATGAAAGCAAAAGTAAAATTCACAAAAAAAAGAAGACTAAGATTGAGATGGAAACATGTTAGGAAACATGTCACACAGAAAGAAGGAAGAATGTGGGAAGACAGAGAGAGATGGAGAGACATGTTTATCAGGCAGTCCACATGAAGTGGAAACATCTTAGGAAGAAGAAGAGATGTTTCAAGTGTTGGCTTTTCTTCTGTCTTTGGTTGACTGGTTGTCATCATACTAATAAAACTTTTTATTTTCACTTACAGTTTTCAAAACAGTAGCCTGGTTGAGTTTTGATAACAAATCTCAAATTTAACCACTAGATCATGCATGTGTGAAATGGATTCTGAGTAAGCATGGTAATGTAAAGAAGTGGTGCAAGAATGGCTTAATACCCAACCAAAAATATTTTATTCTGATGGAATCAAGGATACCTTTGGGCCACTGCACTCAATACACTGAAAAGCATAAGATGAATATGTAGAAAAATACAATATAACTATGTATTCTATGATTACTTTGTTGAAAGACTCCTGAAATTTCACCTGTTCACATTTGTGTGTTATACCTTTAAGCCTGAGCTTCTTGTCGTCTGGTAGACTATCAGACTCATCACTAAGAAGGACAATGTCCCTCTTTCGGTCAGAAGGACGTTCAGTTAGAACAGGTTCAACTGTCACCAGCTCAAAGATGTTGTTGGTTCGATACAGAATCTGGATCAAGAAAACCAAATAGTAAAGTAAACTTTCCTAATTTAAAACTCTTTTATTGACGTGGACTTTACATCAACTTTCAGCTAATAATAGTAGGCCCAATAGCAGACTGTACCATTTCCCTCCACTGCACAACTCACATACATAAAAAAAACTCACTCATTTACACAACAGTAATAAAACATATATTTAAGTCAATTTTATAATAGGTTGAAATACAGAAATAAAAGCTTGCATATTGCATATATCAAGCAAGCACTTCCTACATTCACTTCCTGCACCATACATAAAGAACACTTGAATGCACATCCAAAAGTAAGATGAAAGTATTTATATCACTGACAAATTAATGCTTCTGGCAGTCAAATGTGGGCAGATAAACAGATTTTAAAACAACTGGACTTATCTTATTTTAATAAAGTTATAATAAAAAACCTTTACACAATTTTATGATATTATTTTCTCAATTAATGCATAACCCAATAACATTTTCTTACCGACTGAAACTTGAAAGCAATCAGTGGACGTACAAGATCAAACCAATTCGTGATTTTCTTCCCAATGAGATCAGGTAATATTACCATGAGTGAATTTCCTATACTGCGTACCACCATATCAGATCTGAAACAAGTGATTAAGTATGATTTAAATAACACTGATTGTTCATTTATTCTTTTGTTACCAATTCAATAAAATACACTGCATTATGCTTTATTAAAGTCAAAATCCTTCAGGTTCAGTACACCACTATAAAGAAAATGGCATTCATAGAATTAACTGTTCTGTTTTCAAAATATTTAAATTCCTAAACATAAATTTGTAGTAATACAGTATCATACAAAAGTACTGCACTTCATATAGGTCGAGGGGGAGAGGTCAGCCTAAGACAAGTACCCTGGTCCTCCAGGTTGGGGGTTGGTCGCAAGGCACCTTGCACCGTAAAAAGGAAGATGTCTCGAAACCTCGATCATAGCCTCGGATAGACGGACCTAACAGAGGACCGAATGGAAGAGGAGAACTGAGGAGACCATGGACAGAATACAGACCAGAGAGCCATAGAAAAAAATAAAATAAAATAAAAAATAAAATATTTCTGAAGCATTATTTAAAAATGTATTTCATCATAACAAATTCTGGATAAGACCTCAAAAATATTGTAAACAATTTGGGTTTTGCATTAAACTGGTACCATATCAGCAGACCAATATGATTATAATTATGGATAACTAACCAATTCCATGGAGCACAGTCCTTTTTGAGTCACTGAGTCATTCAGCTATTCAAAAGACCCAAGTTTCACAAGACGCCACTTGAAAATTGTTATGCTCACCCAAACACAACGCTGAATGGAAATATCTCAAACAACATAGAAGCACTAATGGGCAAATGTTTCTCTTCTCGAGTCATGGTAAGCGACGCTAATGTGAATGCTCGGTTGTCAAATGTCAGCTGGAAGGTAACATGAACGGTGTCAAACAACAGCTCCTCTCTCACCAGCTCAATTAGCATCTCCTTATGGTAGAAATGTCTTGCTACCTGAGTTCAGAAAACATATCATATTAAAGATGTTTGTTCAAACAAATTAACTACCCGAAGATTTATTTTCAAATGGATGTGCACAACAGCCAATATGATGTTAGTAATTTCCTGCTAGTTGTGTCTGCCAACTCAGTCAAACCAAAATATGAATATCACAAATATTTGGTACATTGTCAGACATAGAACAACTTGTTATTAATTAATGTACATTGCATGGATAATTAATTCAAAGGAATTTTTTTTTCTGTATCCAGTACACACCATTCAGCATGGTGTGCATTGGTGGTTAGCAGGATTCGCGACCCAATAGTACATGAGTTCGATCGGGACCGCGACATTTAACCCTCCTGCTGTGACCCCCTATTCAAAGGAATGCCATTCAGTCACTTTAATAAAATGTTTAATAAGCGATTATAACTACGCCAAACCTAAAATCTGTCTCTTTAGAAAATTACCTCAAAAAAGAAACATTTACATGTGCACAACAACTGAAGGGTCTAGTAAGAAACAGTGTGCATTAAGTTTTGGCCAAAAATTAGTTTGCATTTTTCATATATGAAAAAAGCTTCTCAATGTATCAGTCAAAGAATGGCATGTTACACTGTTAGTGAAAATGGAGCAATTGTACTGTAGTTTTTAGCAAGAATTAGCTGTCTCATTTTTGCAGGACATAATTCAACCTGAACACCAGCATTTTCAGAAATTGCACTATATGTAATGTAATCATATATATAAGAATTAAGTAAACAGATCTGAAAAAAACATGTTACCTTAACTGACAGCATATGTAATTGTCATAGTGTTATAAAAAGCATCTTCAAAACATGAAAATGCTAGGGGTGTAATTTCTTATTCCTACGTAATAAAAACTCTTTGACATTTCCAGAAAATGCTGATATTAAATTGTATCGCAAGCCTAGTGGAGAATGATATGATGCACTGTGATGAAAAGTCCATACAAGTGCAGGCCTAGATGACTTATTTAATACCATAACCTCAAAAACAAAGACTGCCAAAACACAGTTCACAAATAATCTTAAATATCAGACTCGCATCTTGTTACCTCTCTTATTTGGCCCATGGTATAGTAAACAAAGCCTCGTCGTTTACTCCTATAATGAAGTGTAAGACCTTCACGCGTTTCATTTTCACAGATGAAAGATGGTGCTCGCATGCGGGGATATGAAAATTTGAGGTATTCGTGTAGGTTGTCCAATCCTAACAGAAAAAAAACAAGGATATTAGTGCAAGTGCAATGAAATACAAAACGCAATACAAGAATTGTTGACTTCATTACAAAAATCGTAACTTTATTTGAGCAGTTATGGAATGTGAATGTGTGACAATTAGGAAGAAAATTATTCACATGTAAGTTTATAATAATTTGACATGTGATTTTCTTAAGGTACTGATTCACAGATTATATTACATGAGTTCTGCAGATTTCATTTGAATGATTAATCTGAGAGCATATTTTGGTTGTGACATGAAAATGCTCTGTTGCACCTCCTGATAGAACTTTGATAAGGTCGAACAGAATAACTACACACACTGTGTCACAACGCCATAGGAAACATTTAAACTTCGTTTTCTTTAAGTTTATCTATACTTGGAGCTGATTCCGTTTTGTTTTCCTGTGATGTAATATACCACAGTCAAAGGAATACGGGGAAATCTCATACAAGGAGAAACAAGAAATCATTTCTACAAGATTTAAAGAATGAAATAATCAATACGTCTGAATACCTGAAACAAAAATTATAACAAAATGTACTGAAACGATGGTATATCAATCATTTCCAGAGCACCATACCCACCATTGAGGAAATCCCTCATGTGCCGTCCCAGCACGGATAGAACGCGATCATAACCATATTGGCTCACAAAGCCCACAAAGTGAACTCCCATTTGGTCAAAGAATTCCCTTTCAGTAACTCCCAGCACCTAGAAACAGCAACATTAAATTTTGTTAATATTACCTTTCTCCTTGGTAGGAATACTGCCATTTCTTTCGTCATTTCGTCATTTGCAGCATGCAGTGCTGTCCGGTTTAATTCACAGCAAATCAGCATCAAATAAACAAATTAACATCAATGACAATGAGTGCAAAACAGAAATAAAAACAGCGTCTAGAAAAGATTTGAGTTCTTCACAAAAAGGAAGTCTCTTAGGCATGATGACCGAACTCTGTTTCTGATTTCATGCTTCGAAGCATTTTGGTAATTGACGACTTCAAACACACTACTGATGTAACCAATTTTCTCTATTCCATTTAGTTTCCCCCCACTGTTTCTAGTCAGTGTAGTAAATGTAGTAGCTCCCGCGACTTTTATAGCCCACATGAATCACCTCAGAATGTACGAGAAAGAATAACCTTTGGGGAGTTCACTGTCAGTGAATTCATCTCCGAAGTCACATAAAACCTTTGCTCCATTTGTTTATTTATTTTTATTTCTTTCGGAAGGAGAAGGCAGGAAGCTGCCATGTGATTAGCTTTAGTATTCGTGAGGTCTCGGGTTCAAATCTCGACCCGCAGACCGGCTAACCTTACTGAGGTTTCTCGCTGCGTTCTTAGTCCCTTGAGGAAAATGTCGTACCTTAATTTGGACCTCGATCGCTCCATTCCACATCCTTAACAATTCAATGTTCTTTAGCCGCCCTATCATTCGTCGCTATACGAGGTGCGATCGAAAGGTTTCCAGACTGCGCGTATAAAAACCCGTACACTTACCTCAGGTATTAAATTCATCCATCCGTCGGTTCTTGCAAGATCTTTGAGCTCCTGACAAACGAGAAGTCGATTCTGCTTCTGGTCCTCAGACAGGAGCCTTGGCACAAACTTGGCTGCGATGCGTCGCATGTGGAGTTCTTCCTTTAGAATCAGCTGACAGGTCCCATAGCCTATCCCAACAATGTCGCACAAGTCGTTGAAGGTACGACGTCGATCTTCGTGAATGGCCTGCCAAATCTTCGTAACATTTTCGGGCGTTGTGCGCGAAGATATTCCGAAATCGCAGGAGGGTCGGTGTAATGCACTACCAAAACACCCGTAACTAAGAAACAAATGCTAATTCGATAATGCCGGCTGGCACACTGATTCACTATGAATGTAGGCCGCACCCCCTAGCGACAGAAGCTCGTACTACATCCGGTTCGCCCTCTATTGACACAGTCTGAAAACTTTCCGATCGCACCTCGTATAATCTCAGCTAACAGCATCGTTAAATATATGAACGTAATTCAACTGAATTCCCCAGATCTATGTCATTACACTCAAAAATTTACTTCGCTGCAATATGAGATGTGCTGTGTTATTACGCATTTGACATTCTTTCAGCGTTAGCTAAAGCCGTTCAATGATTCACGAAATAAAGTTTCCACGAAATTGAATTTCGGTACGTAAAGTTTAACATTGATGAATGACGGTAGCATTGAATTAAACGTTCTCTTTATAATGTGGTCTTTCATTTTGTATCGTGCCAGCTACGTCATTTAATGCGTAACTGTTTATAATTTTATAACATTGACAACTTTATATAAATTATTCGTGGGAACTGCATTTACAGAAAACGCCTGCCTCCAAGCCAAATTAAATTTTGCCTTTTCAAAAGCGTAATGGCTTACATTTGAAGTAATCCCAACAAAAACAGCACCTCCCTATTCTTATCCTTATTATGTAAATGAAATGCGTGAATACGGGTCTTTCTGACAAACTAAATGTTCTCATTCGGAAGGTTATAAACGAAATGACAGAAACATGATGAAAATCGCATGGAATGACTGAAAGTCGGAACAATTAAACTCTGATGCGGAAGACTCCAAGAAGCAGAATCCTTTCTCATACGCTGACATCGCCAATATGATCAACAAAATCTCCATCTTTACGAAACCCAAAGGTTCGTTATCGTGTTCACAAAAACCAGCAACTGAGCCACGCTCTCTTCTATTATGGCTTATTTTCATACTACCCGCCCATCTACGCTTACGTCTTCCAAATGTCCTTTATCCTTCAGACCAAGACTTGGAATACATTTCGTTTTTCTTAACATGTCTACGTTCAACTTCAAGGCGATTGGTTCAGTCCACAGCAGCACCTATATTCGCTGTGGCTCCAAACTACAGTTACTGTCGTCTCTTCGCAGACTTCCAAATCACTGACAGGTAAATGCATGAGATACATCATTTTTATGTCAACCTGTTGAACTACCGAAGATTGTCAACTGACCTGGATGGCCTTCTTAGCTAGCCGTGGTATGAGGTTCTCTGGGTACACCTGGTGTACGCTAAAACTGGGCTGTTCGACGGCTGCCTGGCGTCGGATTTCCTCCCACTTGTCCTCGCCATACACCTGCTTGATGTACTCCGCCATGTTTTCCAGTAGCAACCCATACATCGTGCCGCCTGCAAACACAAGTCATCAGCTGTTCAAATTAACTCCACAGAGCAAATGCCTACTTGGAAAGCTGACCGCCGGTCAACAAATTCTCAGCATCTTTTCAGACCCGAAGATTCACTGTCTTGTTTACTACAGCCGCCTCTGGACCCTATACCGAGACAGTTAACGCCAGTCCATCATTAATCCCAATTGTTTTACATTAACTTCAATGTTATCTTCCTATCTACGCCTATGTATCCCCAATGGTCTCTTACTTTCAGAATTTCAGCACTACACTACAGCACACTCAAAATACGAGAGTCGAAACGCAATTTTCATGATGCCGCTGCTACACGTGACTTGAATGTTATAGGCTGTATATTTTACCCTTGCAGCCTCGTTGCAACTCATGAACAACAAAAAAATGCCCACGCTTTTAGGAAGCTCCTTTTTCCTCTATCGTTTGCTCAGAATTTTTTAGGGGGGTGAGGCACTTTTATCTCTTTCTTTTCGCGGAAAATGAATGCCCAGTCTTATGATAAGAGTGATTTATTACTCAAAATATTCATGACGTAAGCAATATTCAATGTTTATGTGTCAGAGGTTTAAAAACATAATCCCCTTATACAGCCTTATAATAATAATAATATGATTTTCAGATGACACATCAAAATAGTAAAGTAAAAAATAATTTTTCATAAACAAGTATAGGAATAGTTGTTATAAGCCAATAAAACTAATGATATATGAATGTGAATTGAATAACTATTCTCTCTTCAGAACAGTGAGTAGTGAGTTGGGCTCCATAACAGTCTGGGGATTTCTTAATTGCCTAAGCGACTACCAGGTTCTCAATGACCATGGTACTTTTAATTGGTTGCTTAAACACATTTGTATTTTCTTGTCACTTCTTATTGTGAAAAATATACAGCAACTAGGTTCTGATATTTTCCGCTGAAAAGGCCCCTAATCCTGCAGGTCAGAATTTTGGTGATTTTTTTTCTTCTTCTGAAAGCAAGAGAAATGCGAAGCTGGCTCTATTACCATACCGTTCAGTTGAAAATAACTGCTCGCCGTAATATATTTTCACTTCGTCTGGGTACGAAATCCCCTCGTTATCGGCGGCTACCATACCCTCTGTGGCAGCGAGCACGAGAGCTATGAATCATGACATCCACTAACGAGACGCCTTTGGAAGATGATCCAGCTAGCGTCATCATACGGTTTCCTATCTGAAGATCTCCAATTCAACCCATTTATTCTGAGCACGATTTCCCGAAATATATAGAATACAGATCGTGCTATATCATAAATTAGTGACAAATGCATCACTAATTTTTTTTCGGATTTGCATCAAAAGGAGTATCTCATTAACATCGATTAATAAACACACATGTATAATGACAACAAATGCCATGAAGACGGGAACACTGCGCTCCATGTCCAACCCATGGCAATATTTTTGTTTTTATAATCCTAATATTATTTTGTAAAGTGCTAACAAAACGTGACGTATGAAAATAGGCCGAAAGTGAGAACAAAATCAGATAATTCTGAAGATTGGGTTAAATTACTCTGAATTCTCACATCCGCTCTGCGTCCACCCTTTAGGTAAAAACAAAAACACGATCATCACAGAAACAGCTGTGCTGCTGACGAGGTTGCATTTATTCATGGGCATCTAATACATTCTCGTGTTTCTTTTTGACGTAAATACGTCTATATTTTAGGGTCAGTGTCATTCCGCAAAAAAGTGTGACGAAAAAGTGTGACGAAAATGTGTAAGATGGTTACCTAATAAACTTCATCTGTTTATCAACAAATCGACAATAATGGTTACCTAAGAAACATCTATTTACTCGGCATTTTTGTTACCTAGGAAACGTCATCTGTTTACTCGGCATTGTTGTTACCTATAAAACATTTCATTACATTACATTAC
>NW_019060064.1:551402-592102 GCF_000696155.1 Zootermopsis nevadensis
TAAAGCATGTATAAAGGAAATATTTAGAATAAAGCCAATATATAAACTTTCTTTCCGTATAGACGTATTTACGTCAAATTCTCCGGAACCGTGGTTCCACTGACAACTTTTTTTCTTCTTCTTCTTTTTCTTATTGAAGAGGACGAATGTGGCTGCGTTGATATTCACTGTCTTCTAACATCCCATTTTATATGACTGCCGCTTTTATCTCTCTCCTGTCGCATGATGCATGGATCCGTCTGACTGACAGGTTCCATATCGCCCATGAAGAAACCGTCGATGAATATAAACATGGACTGAGCTACAAATATTTTCCATGTTCATTTCGGATTCTAACACCGTCGGCTTCCGTAGTCCAACTCAGTAAATTATTATGATATTTCATTTGCTATGCATTTTATACTACACGCGTTTCCTTTATCATGTTTTCAGTTTTCCTGTATCTTCGCAAAATGTGGGAAAGGCGATAAAATTAAGTAGGAGATGGGCGTAGAGCGTCAAACAAACGCAAATGGGAGGATAATATTAAAACAGATATTAAAGAGGCAGGGTGTGAGCATATGGTTTGGATTCACCTGGCTCAATACAGGAGCCAATGGCGGGTCGTTGCTGACAATGTATGAATCTCCGAATTCCATAAAAGTCAGAGAATACAATATATCACATTAGGAATAATTTGTTTCAATTTAGTATTAATTAGTTTCACAGGAACTCTGCTTAATGGAGTTCATTTTTAATCAGTTAAAAATTATTCTCTGTCTACTGGCTAACCAACATCAGACGGTTAGACAACGGCTTCCCACATACAATACTCGGATTCGATAGAAAGGGAATCCGTGTGGAATGGTACAGCGAGGATCTTTGACTTTTTCATGCTAATCATCATTGCACCTGTGCCCCACTGTCATCTATCACCGTCTCCGATACACGTGACACTGTGACAAGCCGACACATTATCATTCGCTCCTTAATTAAGACTTAATTTCCGTTCCATCTCTTGGTTGAAGACCAGGGTTACCACGTACTGAGCTCCTGAACTATCACGATGTACTATTCTTGGGCTACCAGTCGTGTTAGGTGCTTGAATGCAGAATGAGAGCTTCGGATCACACATCCTGAACTATCAGTTTTTCAATTACTCTGCTCAAGTGAGTTCAGAAATAGACCAATATACATTTATGTTCCTTTATAAGTAACACGATTTATTTACAAATTAAAATAGTCCGTATTCCCTGCCGATCTTGTGTAACAAATAGTCTTGTGCAAATGTGCCTCAAACCGTCCACGAGTACATAACATAAGTATTTAATGACACAGTCAATAGTTCAGATTGTGTAGCTCCGAATTATCATTAATAATGAATTAGAAGGGATGTGAATGGAAGGGGTGGAATTGATCGTGGGCTAATTTAAAATAGACTAGTTTCCAGGTCTTACCCTGGAAGGAGAGAGGAAGCCCACAAAAATCCTGTCAAGATAGCCCATCATCGGGCCGGGTTTTCAACTCGGAACCTACTGAATAAGAAGCAGACTGATAAACACTCGAGTGTGACGTTCGGTAAAAAGCTAGCAGTTCCTTAAAAGATGCATTTCGCCGGCAGTCTGTCTTTGCAAGCTTATAAATAACACAAGTTGGTTTTTATATTCTCTAATTGTGGTCGCTTAGCAACCTTTAGGCTGAGAAATGTCTATCGATCGTGGACAAATAATTACCATCCTCTACAGATCACGTCCACCGGACAAAAAACAGAGAACTTTTTACAGTAGCCTATCTGCTCATATTTGTATCATAAAATAGGACGGTGACAAGTGAAATTTAAACTTCATTGTTTTCCAAGTTATACCAGTTTCTGGTCAAAACATTTGATTCTTCTGTTATGTTTTCACAGTGTCTTCAAGGTAATTAATAACATGTCATTGTCCTCATATGTTTTTACTGCCTAGCCTTCGTAACTCCTCGCTACAACATGAGGACAGTGGATATTTCTGACGTAGAAGAAACATTTTAAACAATTAGTTGTAGGGTCATGACATTTTTCATTGTGACGGATCCCCCAAAAATATTCCACTAAAACCTTTATTAAGGTAATTGTATAGGAAAATTACAAACAACAACATATCGACCAATAGGAAATATTTGTGTGTTTTGGCCATAAATTGACTCGGCTTAATTTTAAACACGCACTGCGGAATGTTACACAGTACAGTAACCAGTAGGTTTATGAATAATATATTAGAATTGATTTTGAAGGAAGAGGTCGTGGCTGATTTCAGTTACTCTTACGCCATTTGCCTGGAAGGACTGAAAAACACCAGGATAAACGTCAGTGAAGATAGCCGGTCTCCGGGGTAAGAATTGAACTCCGGATCCCCCAAATAGAAGACAGGAATATCAACCACTGGACCGTGCCTTTCGGTAAATTATTGTTGCCAGGCAGCAGATTCGTAACAGAGAAGTGTAAGTAACAATACAATAAAGTAACTAACAAACAAATCTTTGAAAAATATAAATTGATAGATGTCAAGGCGAATGGTTTTTGCAAAATTACTCAAATAGTCCTAAATATTCTATTGCAATACATCATTCTACCCTCACTGTGAGCTACTATTACTCTCAGATACAAAACTTTTAAAACATTTTTAAGTTTTAATTGCCTATACTTGGTTATAACATGATTTTACAACAACGAAAAGCAAAATTAATTTGTAACATTTTTGTTGTAAATTCCAACTCAATAATTAAGTTTCTAAGATGCCTGTCTTCAGCGTAGTAGTTCCGTGTTGTCTGGCAGAAGTTTATCAACGTTTCAAAGGTATTTGCTGCCTCCATCATCAAGGCGATGAGTCGTACTCATTGTCTGAGAACCTCAAATTCTAATTTAATTACTAGTCCATTATCTGCATAAGGGTTTCATTTATGCCCGGGAGACATAGAACACTCCGTTGTACACGGTTCAGTTCACATTAACACATACAGTAGACTGTCACCTCGTGCGAAGGAATGCTATTAATACGTTATTAACAGAGCTTCTAATAAGCGCAGAGGAAAAGGCATGATCCTACGACTTAGTTTAGAGAAAGCCCTAGAATTGGATATATTAAACTCTCTTAGAAACACTGACATTTACGCTATGACATCAGCTGTTTCTGAGATAGCAGGCAGAAATACATTCCGCGGTGATTTTTCACTTTTAAACTTGCCATTTTCGGGGTCATACCTTTGTCTAACACGGCTCAGTTTTACCTCTACAGCCTTCGCATCGGAGTACTTTGTATTCTATTTTAAATGAGAAACCTCATCAGAGAAATTTCACTTTAATCTAGAAATACCAGACACTCCGGTACTTAGAGACTCATATTTTAACTCCCACACAAATTCTTAATTCTCTTTAGATTCATTCACAGACGAAAAAGGGTGGAGATGTGATTACGAAATCACTGTTTGTTAATCAGGAGAAGACCTCTGATCTTGGGAATGCGGACTTAGGCCGAAGTCCGACGACGGTGGTATGTCCAAGTTGAAAAAACGTTATGAAGAATTAAAGCCTTATATTCCTGACACGACTTATGCCCGCACTGACAAAATTAAAACGTTTCTTCAAAGTTACAGGCAGTAGTATGCCCTACACATTTTCCCAAATCCGCTCTTTGCCATTTTCATATGTCGTTGGTCAGGATGTTCGTATATTGCTAATGAAACCCCACCATTGCAAAGCTAGTCGCACTATATGTAGACATTTTACAATAATCAAACATATTTTCCCATGTATTTCATTAAATAATAACCACATCAGAGAACGTCGTTTCAAATAAAAGATCTTGGTGACAACATATTCTACGTTCGTATGAATGCTTGCATAGAGAGTTATTTCTTGAGAGAAAAAAATCCATTTTATTTAAACTTAGCGTAAAGTGCATATTATAAAGACCCATTACAAACGAAAATAAAATTACACTGACCAACTGCAGTGTGAACACTAAAACACATAATTTCATCGGAACTCGTCGATAATTTCGTACACCAAACAAGAATTGACACGAACATTCTCCAAAAAAAAAACATATTAACACGAGAGAATAATCACCAATTTAACTCTTTTTTTTTAACCTGCTTCAGAAACACGTGGTTCCTGCTGCAAGAGGCCGGTAATGGATCATGTACGTACGTGTGCTGTCTTTCAAGTGTTCCATCATGACTTCTCTCTGTCGTAACGTTAGCCCAGTTCGAACAATTAGTAGCCAAATAGAACATGGAAATGTAATTAGTTACACTAAACCAACAAACCGCATGACTATCATTCTCCCTACTAGGAATTATTAACAAGCGTAATTTTGATTGATTGATTGATTGATTCCACGTCATTTATCGGCGGTATTTTAAATGTAAAGTGTTGGTCCGATAAGAATATGAGAAAAGGCGTCTGTTGCTTATTTAAAGTTGCTATACGTGAAGAGACTAAGAATAAACACGGAACACTTCAGCATGACCGTGTTCGTATTAAATATAATTTTAAAATTTCATCGCTAAACAAATGGATATGCCCACTGATGGGCTCTTGCAAACACAGAAATGACCTCCGGGTTCCATAAAAAGCAGACAATCTGAACAGCTGAACAATTATGAGCTTGAGGAAAACTACCCCATTCAGCTATTTCGTTAGTGAAATTATTATCTCCCCAGTATGGCCTTGGGCCATACTGGGGAGTTTGGTGAACCACAAACAGCGAGTCTGCTAACCACTGTACTATACCACACTGTAAATTATGCAGTTCAGTACTGTACAAACTGAAAATAGGCAGTGAAATTCAATATCCGTTTGCACCAACCCACATTTCAACAAGTGAAATCCCTGCCGATTCTGTGCGTACTGAACATCGTGTGTCGGTCTGGAATTAACAAAGAACTAAACACGAGATTGAAATCTTAATGTCACTTGAGCACTGACGACTCAATAACAGCGAACACTATCAGCCCTTTTAAGTCCGAAGATGGGGTAATCATGCTTTAAAGTTCCACATATGTCACTGTATTTAAATACACTCGTGTGTTATGTAAGTTATGCATCATAATATATAAGTAAGCGTTATACCAACTTAGAATGAACTGTCTACTTTAATTTATAGGCCATTATTAATAGGATATGCCGCGAATAATTAATTACACTTACGGAAGACCTACTAATAAAATTAATTTATTATACAACTACTAAGTAGAAAAGATCACAAATTCTAGAAGAATGTATTGGGACTAATTATGAATAAGTGATGAATCGAAGACCATGCATTTTAGAAGAACTAAATAAGAACACTTATGAAGACCAGCAGGACAGATAATATCATAAATTAATGACATAAATGAAGATTTCACCCTGATGACGGAGGCAGTATGACCTCTGAAACGTTGGTTAACATCTACCAGACTACACCATCAGAGAAATTTCACTTTAATCTAGAAATACCAGACACTCCGGTACTTAGAGACTCATATTTTAACTCCCACACAAATTCTTAATTCTCTTTAGATTCATTCACAGACGAAAAAGGGTGGAGATGTGATTACGAAATCACTGTTTGTTAATCAGGAGAAGACCTCTGATCTTGGGAATGCGGACTTAGGCCGAAGTCCGACGACGGTGGTATGTCCAAGTTGAAAAAACGTTATGAAGAATTAAAGCCTTATATTCCTGACACGACTTATGCCCGCACTGACAAAATTAAAACGTTTCTTCAAAATTACAGGCAGTAGTATGCCCTACACATTTTCCCAAATCCGCTCTTTGCCATTTTCATATGTCGTTGGTCAGGATGTTCGTATATTGCTAATGAAACCCCACCATTGCAAAGCTAGTCGCACTATATGTAGACATTTTACAATAATCAAACATATTTTCCCATGTATTTCATTAAATAATAACCACATCAGAGAACGTCGTTTCAAATAAAAGATCTTGGTGACAACATATTCTACGTTCGTATGAATGCTTGCATAGAGAGTTATTTCTTGAGAGAAAAAAATCCATTTTATTTAAACTTAGCGTAAAGTGCATATTATAAAGACCCATTACAAACGAAAATAAAATTACACTGACCAACTGCAGTGTGAACACTAAAACACATAATTTCATCGGAACTCGTCGATAATTTCGTACACCAAACAAGAATTGACACGAACATTCTCCAAAAAAAAAACATATTAACACGAGAGAATAATCACCAATTTAACTCTTTTTTTTTAACCTGCTTCAGAAACACGTGGTTCCTGCTGCAAGAGGCCGGTAATGGATCATGTACGTACGTGTGCTGTCTTTCAAGTGTTCCATCATGACTTCTCTCTGTCGTAACGTTAGCCCAGTTCGAACAATTAGTAGCCAAATAGAACATGGAAATGTAATTAGTTACACTAAACCAACAAACCGCATGACTATCATTCTCCCTACTAGGAATTATTAACAAGCGTAATTTTGATTGATTGATTGATTGATTCCACGTCATTTATCGGCGGTATTTTAAATGTAAAGTGTTGGTCCGATAAGAATATGAGAAAAGGCGTCTGTTGCTTATTTAAAGTTGCTATACGTGAAGAGACTAAGAATAAACACGGAACACTTCAGCATGACCGTGTTCGTATTAAATATAATTTTAAAATTTCATCGCTAAACAAATGGATATGCCCACTGATGGGCTCTTGCAAACACAGAAATGACCTCCGGGTTCCATAAAAAGCAGACAATCTGAACAGCTGAACAATTATGAGCTTGAGGAAAACTACCCCATTCAGCTATTTCGTTAGTGAAATTATTATCTCCCCAGTATGGCCTTGGGCCATACTGGGGAGTTTGGTGAACCACAAACAGCGAGTCTGCTAACCACTGTACTATACCACACTGTAAATTATGCAGTTCAGTACTGTACAAACTGAAAATAGGCAGTGAAATTCAATATCCGTTTGCACCAACCCACATTTCAACAAGTGAAATCCCTGCCGATTCTGTGCGTACTGAACATCGTGTGTCGGTCTGGAATTAACAAAGAACTAAACACGAGATTGAAATCTTAATGTCACTTGAGCACTGACGACTCAATAACAGCGAACACTATCAGCCCTTTTAAGTCCGAAGATGGGGTAATCATGCTTTAAAGTTCCACATATGTCACTGTATTTAAATACACTCGTGTGTTATGTAAGTTATGCATCATAATATATAAGTAAGCGTTATACCAACTTAGAATGAACTGTCTACTTTAATTTATAGGCCATTATTAATAGGATATGCCGCGAATAATTAATTACACTTACGGAAGACCTACTAATAAAATTAATTTATTATACAACTACTAAGTAGAAAAGATCACAAATTCTAGAAGAATGTATTGGGACTAATTATGAATAAGTGATGAATCGAAGACCATGCATTTTAGAAGAACTAAATAAGAACACTTATGAAGACCAGCAGGACAGATAATATCATAAATTAATGACATAAATGAAGATTTCACCCTGATGACGGAGGCAGTATGACCTCTGAAACGTTGGTTAACATCTACCAGACTACACGGCGCAACAACCCAGAAGACAGAAATCTTCATACTCATCGCCCTGATGACGGAGGCAGTATGACCTCTGAAACGTTGGTAAACATCGACCAGACTACACAGCGCAACAACCCAGAAGACAGAAATCTTCATACTCATCGCCCTGATGACGGAGGCAGTATGACCTCTGAAACGTTGGTAAACATCGACCAGACTACACAGCGCAACAACCCAGAAGACAGAAATCTTCATATTCACCGCTGCGAAAACCTCAAATCTTACGACATAAATGAAGTTTCGGTTAGTAAATCTACGATCATGACAGACTAACGTCCGAAAGCAGCAGTTGAGTGATCAGCACTCCTCTTTCACATCCATTAAGTACTGGGTTCAAATCTCGGTCGGGAGACTGGCCATCCCGATTGAACGTACTCCTTAAATGAGGCCAAGACCGCTTCCTTTCCTCAAACTTTCCGATTCACTACTCACTAACCAACCTATCACTCGGCGCTAAATATATTACTTACGCTAAGCAACTGACAGCGTCGTTAGAGAGAACCAAGGATCGATCTAAACAAAAAAGGAATTTAAGAACTGAGGATCTGAAGATCAACAACATGTTCGTTTAAATTTTCCATTATCACAAAAAGGATTTCTTTCCATGGTCCTTGAAATTGAGTTCCTAAATAGACATGAGTTACATTTTCATCCACAGGATATTAGCATTTTATGTACGTAACATTCTTTCGACAAGCAGCATTTTATTTACATTTCTAAACTGAAGTATTCCATTTGTATAAATTTTGTTCCTTATATTTATCGAGATTCTTTCTGTGGCACGGACGGTAACAAGATTATGCAGAGACAACGAAATCCAATTGAACTCCTGAGGAAAAATGTTTATGCCAGTAATACATTTCGTCAATTGGTTCTACTACAGTATTCAGGTGACTGGTTGTCATTATAGCCTAGTGCCCAATTTGTATTACATTAATTTTTGTATTACTGACGATCGTTGGGATTGAAATAATTATAGGTAACACAAAAAATGTTAATGTTTTCCTACCTCAGACAATGTTCAATACAGTATTAAAATAATGAGGTATGAATGATCAGTTGAGTGATTTTTAGTTTCCCATCAAGGATTAAGGACTGTAAGATTTGAGGTTTTCACAGAGGTGAGTATGAAGATTCCTGGAATGTTCGATTAAGGACTGTGTTATGTGGAGTCGGTAAAATAGCAATGTGTCGGCCACGCAAAACCTATTCGAAACAGAGGAAGTGCAAATGTTTTATTTGAGCGTTATTTAAAATGGAATAAACTGGAATTTTTAATTTAATTTTATTTTAAACCAAATTCAATCTGAATCCGTTGGGTATTTTCAGAAACTAAACTAATGGATGGACAGACAGATACGAACTCATCATTAGGTTTTAAATTTTATATTCTCAATTAACAAGAGTAATGATAATAAGTCAGTTAATAATATTATTTTTAAAAATGTGAAGTAGCTCCACTAGCCAATTGCAAATGGACTTGTAAGTTACTGAGATGCTGCGTTCATTTTCATAATGGCCAGCAAAATAGCATGCCAAGTTACTTCAGAGCCTAGCATGAGAATCATATTCATGCTGTTCATGAACGTATTATCAAAGTTCACAGAACTTCCGCTTGCTACACGATTTAATTTCCAGAATGACCATATGCTTCTCTTTAAACCCTTGAGCCGTTATTAAACAGTCTATATTACATGCACTTAGTGTTTATATTTCTATCCCCAGGGACTTCACTTAAAGCGGTCTACTTGCGCAGAAACTCATTCCATCCACTAATGAGAAGAGGTTTAATTTAATCACGAAACGGAATTCATCAGAACTTCAGATAGTACTATTATGGACATCGTCGTCAAAATGTTAAGAGTGAGGGCTGAGCTACATTCGTTGATTGTTTTTCTTTATTTAACGACGCTTTTACACTACCTATGCTCATGCAGCAGTGAATTGTAGGGTAGAATGGAAAGGTTCTGGACGAAAAACAGTAGTGGCCTATTTTAAAGTATCCAGGAATGTACATGGAGGGACTAAGAAAAACCATGAAACTATGTTAGGCTTTTAGGGTGCACCGTTTCGATTCCGACCAGGACAAAGTAACGCGTCCCGAAATTTCTGTATCACTTTCCTATTTTATGGCCGTTACCTCATTAGCCAAAAGACTGTAGAAAACAATGAAAGAAATTAGCAGACCTGTTACACTGTTCATTACTGTCTTCGTCAATTAGCTACGCCGATGAAACGAAACGAAAAGCGAATTTCCAACACCCTCGACGTTTTCACGGCGATGAGGAAGTTGGTTATCTTCTTTTGGGTTATCACGCTGTATAGTCTTGTAGGTATTACTAACGTTTCGGAGAAATATTTCGATTCCATCTTCAGGGTAGGAATAAAATGGAGGCTATACGTTCTTTCAAAACCTACGGGGCGCCGTAACCCATAATACTGTAGCCCACAACTTCAACCTCATTGTCTAGTAAGCGAGTTGGCAGCCCATCCCTTTTTCCTTCCATTTTTCAATAATTTCTTGGGAATTACCGACAATCTCTGGGGAAATACCTTCCAGCTCCCTCGTTATATATTTAAGCCGTTTTCTCTTACGTTCGACGCGTCTGTCGTATTTCTCTATTTCCCGTCGCCTTCAGCTTCACATTGCTTTATTTTTATCGCATTCTTCTCCTCTGATCTTACCCACACAAACTGCCTCATACTTTGGCATCTTTCTGACGCACAGCTGTTCTCACTGGCTTTCATCAGGTAGCGCTCTGCTCCCTAATCTGAAGTAGCCCACTTGCTTAGAATCTCGGTTGGAAGACAGGCTGTATTTCTTTCTGAACCTCCGAGAAAACTCCAGGTTAGTGCGTTGAAGTGTGCAGGTCACGGTCACATCAAATTGTTTCTAACTAGATGGTCATTTCACTTTTCACCTTACGCTACATTACACTAAAATTCACAGTATATTACGTTTAAACTTCTCATAATCAAAGCAAAATAAGACGCAAAGATAAGTTATTTCGTGGCACACCTAGTTTATATTGCGGAAAGGACAATAATGAATTTGGTGGACTGGTTACAGATATGTCGGGTTTCGAACAGAAGACCACCTATTGACACGACTGTGCAAAGCTAGTATAAATCAGGCTCTTAGCATTCATTACTGACAGCGTAAATAGAAATCGAAAATTATAAATGACGAATAAAGTAAAGCGAACATTCTGAGAACTTGTGCAGGCCTTTAAGAATTATACACTATAAATAGAAGATGAAGTTCCAAGAATTAAAACGAGAAGCTGAGAATAGGGAAAACTGGAGAGCTCTGTTTGGGTAGAGCAATGGAAATGTCGTAAGACAGAACACTGAATAATATATTATTTGTATTTGTAGTGTTCTGTCTGCCGACAGGTCCATATGAACATGATCCTTCCATCCTTCTCTCGGACTGGGACCTGTTAATATACGTTCTTGGCAGATGATCCAGAAGTGGTTTGCCATTGCCTTCTTCTGTGTGTGAATGGAGTAATTGTTGGGATGCCACGGAGGAAAACTCCGTGATGCCTAGACCACGGCCTTGCCCAACACAAGTTATAAATTCGGGCACCGCCGGGAATCGAACCCGAGACCCCAGGATTAAAAGGCCAGCCTTCTAACCGCTAGACCACCGTGGCACATTTGAATAATATAATAACACTATAAATCGACAGAAGTAAAGGAAATGCAACATTCTGTCCAAGTGGAAAATTGTTAACATATTTATAAGCTGAAAGATAGAAGTAATTTACGGTGAGAATCTTAAAAACGTTACCGAAGAAAAGAAAAACTAAGTTTTCTAATCAGAACTGTGCTGCAAGTCTTTAAAAATGTCAAGCGCTGATACAAGAGACTTGAACCAACTTCCTAATACCGACCTACTGCAATATCATCTCCATGGTTACAGTCTGCAGTTCGGTCTGCATTGAAAACTTCCGTTTGCATTCTTAAAAGTGTCAGGCTTCGAACATTCACACATCGTAAAATATACCATTGTTTCTGACAGAAGTAAAAATACTGTAAAGGTGTCCCTGTACTTGAGGCTGTAAAGGCATGTGGGGAAATGGGAGTAAAGGTCCACGCACCATTAACCTTGGTTCTCGATGGATGATACGTTCCAGCTGCTGTCTTCTGGGCTTAACGCAGCACGCACTGCAGGAGAGAAAATCTCAACTCCCTTCATGGCAAAGGGCTGAAGTACAGAATCAACTTTACACCGTCTTGTTTCACGACACAACAGGAGTCAGAGGGCAACTGGTCCTTTTCCAAAGTTTCTTAAACACTCTGTACCCACAAATGCGATATCAGGTAATCTGGTCAGAAGATGGCTGACCCACCAGCGAAATGTGGAGAAGGATAGAGAAGCCAAACCACCATAGTAATGAATCATAATCAGCGAAGTAAAGGGGGAAACGAGACAAAGGACTGTCGGTTAGGTCGGATTCACAGGGGATTAAGTTATCAGCTAGGGGCTGCAGCAGAGAACAACCACCTGTCGAAATGAGACGATCACTACAGATTGCCTGGGTTGAAATCACCAAGTGGAGGAAAGTGAATCCAATACACAAACATATACAGAATGTCCATATAGGAGTGCCGATATTTCAAATATAAACCCTAACCGAATGCAGCAAAACAGGAAATGAATTCTGACTTAGAAATAACAGCATGTTTCATTTTGTTTATGTTATTTAATATGAGCTCCCTTTTCAGCTCGGGCACACACATGCAACCTATCATCAAGCTGGTGATAAGTGCGCTGTGTCTTTCGTAATTGTAGCCGTAGCTTCCGATGGTCTTCTCTCGAAATGAAAAATATAATGGACTTACGCTGGGTAAGCTGGAAGGCCAAGAAATCGCCCCACGTGATAAGACAGTGGTTGGGAAATGTGACAACTGCAATGCTAAATAACCATGCAAATGAAGATTTCTGTCTTCAGAAATCTTCATACTCACAGCTGTGAAAACCTCAAATCATACAACCATGCAAATGTTTAACCGGAGTGTTCTGAAAATTCTTCCGAAAATAAGCATTCCGTACGGCAGACTTTTATACATGGTTGTTTGCACATGGGACATAGTGAAAAAAGCAGCAGCATACTCCTGCTAAGGTCACCGAGCAGTGGGTAAAACCCATCAAATCGTCCGTGAAGTGTATATATAACATCTCAACAAAACCAACCCTGAAAAACGGTAATGAGGTCTGGGAATTTAACAAAATGGGCACCAGAAGCCCGGAATAACAGTCCTTCCCGACCTCTGATTGGCTGTAAGTATCCGAAACATGAAGGAGGAACACTATGTAACAAATATATTTTATAGTTCTAACACTCTGAATATTGAACATGTAATAGAGTGATAACAAGTGTTAATGTTAACATGTTTCTTACTTTGCATTGCATTCTAGCCATTTTGAAAACACTTTCATACAATTGGGCCTCTGTTGCCCGAACTTTATCCACACAGTGACCAGAAGAGCCCCTTAACAGGGATCCGAACTTCGTTCAACACGGACGAGATAGCATTCGTTATGACCTAATTTCTGAGAACATTATCTACATTCTGTTAAAGAAACTGCCCAAGCAGTGCCACTGTTTGGAGACTCACTTCAAGGCAGTGGCATTTACTGTCTACGAAGCCAATTAAAACCTTCGTTTCTCAAAGATGAGATCAGCTGGCGTCTTGACATCTCAGCCTCATGAGCCCTCAGGGGCATCGGAAACAGATGTTCGAACGAATCAATAAATCAATATCCTAAAGTGATACTGAACATGTAAGAACATTACAAGGTGTATAACTCACATAATTTAGGTTGCAAAAGTTTGTAATTATGCGGATTATCCATCAAGTAATGAAACACTTGAACAGTTGGAATGGCGGAAATGGCTGTTAGTATTACCGAATTTACTTAAGATTACATCCAGTAATGGATCTGTTTGCTCAAAGTGTTGATCCTCCGAATTATAACATCAGAAATTCATTTATTTATTTATGTATTAACGTAAGTAACTCAATACAGCACAGTTCCCCTCTATTATTTTTATTTAGTGTTCTGTCTGACGACAGGTCCATATGAACAGGATCCTTCCATCCTTTTCTCGGACTGGGACCTGTTCATATACGTTCTTGGCAGATGATCCAGAAGCGGTTTGCCATTGCCTTCTTCTGTGCGTGAATGGAGTAATTGTTGGGATGCCAATGAGGAAAACTCCGTGTTGCCTAGGCCACGGCCTTGCCCAACACAAGTTATAAATTCGGGCACCACCGGGAATCGAACCCGAGACCCCAGGATTACAAGGCCAGCGTTCTAACCGCTAGACCACCGTGGCTAATCAGTTCCCCTCTAGAGGAAGTAAAATCACTCAGCTGTTCACTTCCTAAATTTTATGGAATCCAAAGTTTCTTTACCGTTTTCACAACATTCTGCCACTGGTTGAGTCAAATAAAATAATCCACACCCTCACATACTATTTACTTCAGACCTATTTTAATATTATACCCCGTCTATGCTTAGGTCTCCGAAGCGGCCTTTTCCCTTCAGTTTTTTCAACTAAAATTGTGTACGGATTTCTGGTCTCTGCCATGCATTCTACACGTTCTACAGTTTATCATCAGCTGCCTTTAACCAAATTTCTGACTAGAAATAATAATGTGCCCAAGACTACTGACAATATATCACCCAGTATTTTGGTACACACACGTGTGTTGTTGAGGAAAGGAAGATTAAAATTGGTGAAAATTATGTACGAACTTCGCAAAATTCTCCTTTTCTAAAGGACCAAGAAAAAATGTATCGTTATAAAACACAATACTTTCCGTTCAGCGCAAAATGTGAGTTAAGTACATTAACACACACAGACATCTAAGTCATTCATTTTTCTTCTGAATAGTGATCTTTACAATTATTACAGAGATTTAACCCTCTTTTAATCTACAGATATTAACTCCTAAATTCTTCCCTTTGGAATACTCTTCGTGTGCAATTCTGGTCCAGTTAGTTACATGTTACGTGGTATCTGACCAAGCACTGATATGTGCAGTGATCTGCCGGCTTTATATCACGTCAAGAGGCATTCTACCGTCCCTAGAAACCCCAGAGTATAAATTCAATACACTGCAGTGACCACACTGTGCGCACTATCAACCCCTACTCATCCACACAGTCTAACCTTGTTTAGTTGATCATTGATCAACGGAGGGAATCAGCAAACCGCTGGTAAACTCGCTTCCTAACTTCAGCAAGTTTCTGTTCAGGAACTGCAAAGTACAGCGAACGTGAGATAATTTCTTGTAATGAACATGAAACTTCTTAATCATTCAATTCACTTTACTTGCCAACTCCAATACCAGTAAGTTTCTATTATGTCATTAAATCTAGCAAATGGGTCTCTGACGAAATTTAAAAACAAATGTAACCTTGATAAACACGCCTTTCGTCTCTGAACTCTTCAACAACACGTGGTGAAAATTACAATTCGGCGTAGTTAAATTGGTTCAGACATACGAGTAGTCTAATTATTTGGCATTAGGCATTATAAAGCTTAAATCATGATTTATTGCCGATAAGGCAAAAGCTTCTTGTATGCCCTATCCGGAGTCATCGTAATCCAATTTACAATTTTAAAAATTATTTCAAATTGTAACCAAACATAGGGGGTTCTGATTGTGATACGTGTGTAATGTATTTATAAGACCGGCACAAAAAACTGAGTAAAGAATTACACGAAACAGGAGTGGGATGTATGTGGGAAGATACAAAGGAGAACAGCAACATGGTAACATGTAACATGATTTTAAAATGCAGTAACATAGAAAGACAGCATTTGTTTGGAATTATCAGAGAAAATTCCATCAATATTTTATTGGGGTACGAGATTGGAGTGGGTTAGGGAGGAATACGCAGTTTTCTCTATAAGAAACTAAAGAAGTTGGTTAACTAGCTAACTAACTGACTAGATGGCTTACCGAACCGGAAGGTTCATCACCGAATTAACCAAAGCCCTCCACCAGACCCTGCCCTTGGCCAACAAAATCCAGTCTCCTTCGACTCCTCTCTCCCATAGATCCCGCCTGACATTATCCTCCCATCTAAGTCTAGGTCTCCCCAGCGGTCTCTTCCCAGCCAGTATCCGGTGCACACCTCTTGTCCCATCCATGCGCGCTATATGCCCAGCCCATCTCATTCTTCTCCACTTAATCACCCTGACAATACTGGGGGAGGAGTACAGATTTTTAAGTTCGTCATTAAAGAAGTGTGTTAGAATGGTTTAAGATTAGTACCTGGAAACTGGAAGGATCAAACAATGATTTTAAAAAGGACGATGCCCTCTATGTAGGAAGGAAGAAGACGCTGTACATATATTATTAAAATGTTCTGAAACCAGGAACTGGAGGGGAAAACTTCCGAGTAGAAAATTTCTTGTTTTTAATGACGATGTATCTTACAAAAGTATAAGAAATTGTATTAATGTTGCAGAATTAAGAAATGTTTGTATTGAAAAATATTTGTATAAAATTACGTGTAAATGAAGATTATGAAGGGAAACCGAATTATAGGAAAGAAAAAGTGTTATATAATAAAAAGAACAGCGCTATTAGAAACAGTTATATGAGAGTTGTGGACTGCGAACATTCGGTGTTCGGCAGACACAGCCTTCTGTGTAGAAAACTCAATAATAAATAAATGACTGGTTGATAAGTATGAATTGTAGTGTCTTCAGATTTTGAAGTTACACTGCACTGACAGTAAAGTATTATTCTAAATTTTAACCAATGAAAATTCCATCATCATGTTCAGCTGGAGGAATTGAGGCAAACCAGGACCACCTCCCATCATGCACGAAGACCTAGTTTCTCAGCAGAAATTCTATCCAAGCAGGTCTTTAATGGGTCTTGAGTACAATATGCCACGCTACAGCTGTATGTTACACTCCGTGCGTATATGAAAAGTAAAATTCATCAAAGAAAGAACAAGAACATGGTAGCAACAAAGTTTAGTTATGTTGGCTTCAACATATAAGAAAACTTTGAACAAAAGTTCAGACTTTCTTACAACATCCATATGACTTTTATTGCACTTTGTATTGAACGCCGAACAAATAATTGCATTTTCTTTCTCCTCAAACAACACACAGTGCCGGACGTTGGACCCAGCTCGACTTTATGAACGGATAAATCTTTCTTACGCAGTACAAACAACGAACACCTAGAAAAAAGCCTATGTCACATCCAGTTTATCCTCGGTGTAACTTCATTAAACGAAGAACAAGCTTAACGGCTATGTCTGCATAATTTCTGTCTAATACAGTACAACTTACATCGAAACTATTCCGTTTTATAATGCTTTTGCAGTAGTTTGGGCAAAATATGGCATTTTTATACACTCTGTAGGTAGCTATAAAATACCGAGTTGACGGCTAATAAAGTACATTCAGAATGGTCTTGTCTTGAGTGTAAAAACATTGAATTTATATAGATTTATATACTACAGTACTATGACTATTTTACGGTTGTACTACGAAATTTACGAATCATAAGAATAAAGAGGGGTTTCTTCCTCTGTAGAAAGTCTCTCTCTCTCTCTCTCTCTCTCTCTCTCTCTCTCTCTCTCTCTCTCTCTCTCGAGTAATTTTAGACAGAAATAAATTTCAGAATAGCTTCAAACCCTAGAAACGTTATAATCGCAAACGTTTATGTAAAAAAGCAGGCGCTGATAAAATAGAATGAAAAGTCTGGCATCAAATACGTAATATTTACAAGGACAATTTAAAGTAACCTTGGATTCAAAAACACGTTATTTAATATTTTAGAAACTTAACATAACGTTACAGCTGAACTGTTAGTGCCAGAACCTAGCTCAGATGAAGTTAAACTAGCCATTGGGAAGTTGAAAAGTTATAAATTTCCAGGTATTGATCAGATTCCAGCCGAATTAATTAAAGCAGGTGGCAAAGAGTTGCATATGAGGATCCATAAGCTTATTCAGTTAATTTGGGATAAGGAAGAGATGCCACAACAATGGAAGGAATCCATAATTATTCATATTCATAAGAAGGGGGACAAGACTGAGTGTGGTAATTACCTAGGAATTTCTCTGCTATCAACCTCATACAAAATTCTATCAAACATTCTTTTGGCAAGATTAACCCCATATGCGAATGAAATTATTGGAGATCATCAGTGTGGATTCAGACGAAACAGATCAACAATTGATCAGATCTTGTGCATTCGTCGGATACAAGAGAAAAAATGGGAGTTCAGTGGAACCGTAAATAAATTATTTATATATTTCAAAAAAACCTATGATTCTGTGAAGAGAGAAGTGCTATACGAGGTGCGATCGGAAAGTTTCAAGACTGCGCGTATAAAAACCCGTACACTTATCTCAGGTATTAAATTCATCCATCACCCTCGAAGTAGTTCCCCTGGGAGTGAACACAACGATCCCAGCGCCGCTGCCAAGCCTGGAAGCATCCCTGGAAATCTTTCTTTGTCAGCCTGTCAAGCACCATCTGCGATTCTGCCTGAATCTCTTCTATCGTCTCAAATCTCCTTCCCTTTAGCTGAATTTTCATCTTTGGGAAGAGGAAGAAGTCACACGGAGCTAAATCCGGCGAATAAGGAGGGCATAACGTTATTATTAAAAGAAAATATAAAAAATTAAAGTGTGGTATTTGAGGTTCTCACGGCGGTGAGTACGAAGATGGCTGTCGTCTGGGTTGTAGCTCTCTGAGCGACTCATCGCCCTGATGATGGAGGCAGCAAGTACCTCTGAAACGTTGGTAAAATTCTACCAGACTATGCGGCGCTACAACCCAGAAGACGGTCATTTTATAAGTAAAAGTGCGTTCGAGTCCCTTCTAGAGCACTAATACCTAATATAAAAATAATTTATTTGATTACACATTTTCATCTGCAGAAATTAAGGTAGTCAACAGAGAAACGATGCGACTACGGATTTGGAAACATACGTCGTAGCGCATTTGATAAAGCACTGTCCCTACATTCCCCTGGGAAGGCTAAAGGAAACCGCGAAACTTCGGTCCGGATAACCAGTAACTAGGTCGAAATTGAAACGAATAGAAGTCTAGAGGGTTACTGCCGCACATAACAGCCCAGTGATAGTGCAAACTTGTAGATGTTTTGGTGTTTTAAAAACACTTCAAATTCAATTCGGTCACTAACTGGTTAAATGGTCTAAACAGAAAGCTCAGTGTATAAAAAGCGCCTGATATACTAGGTCGCTTAATTTAAACTCATTTAAAATGAATACGGGAACATTAGTTTTCTCGTTATTTTGGCAGTACATTAAGTAACAACATAAATTAATCTCACTATAAAGTGACTGCATTGTTAACACGCCTTTCGCGTTATACCACCAGCGTTTATGATTACACTTGGTTGCCCTGATTTTCCGCTCTTTATTCGAAAAGCGATTCTGATTCTGATTTATCTATAGCGATTTTGGCCAATATTTCTACATTCACACCACACCATTTCATCCCCAACCAAATTTGGCCACGTTAGATTGAAGTACATCAAATTTTATGATAAATATTTGAAAGCAGGCTTCAATAATTTTGTGTAGTAAAAGTTCCTTATGGCGAAATCGTATATTTCAAAATATATTATTGTGCATGTACAGATTTATGGTCACAAATTCACGCAAAGTACGGTCGCTCCAGAATTACTGAGCAATGCACTGTTTCAGCTTTCTTTCTCTTTTACCATATAAATGGGCATCAGTGTGAACGTATGGACTCGCAGACGGCAATTTTCGTTATGAGTTTGGGACATTAATCCTTATAAGATTAAACTAACCTGTCAGATTACTGTGTTGCGTCGGATAGATCGATTATAAATGGTGCTTCCCGTCTGTCCTTCCACTGTCGGAGCACATGGCAGTTAAACAATCTGTCCAGTTTGATTCTTTCCAAACGTGGCCAAAGGTACAAGCAAAACCAGCAATCTAAAATGAAAAACAACACATACATTTTGCATTAAGGAATCAGAAAACAGAACTGCGCGTTTCATAGCACAGATTTAATATAGTACGTAATTTTTTTTAAATTAGTGACCATTCCGGTTTTAATATACATTATATAAATTAATTTAATTAATTTATTATCATTATAAATTTAAAGTTTACTGTCTTGGGAATTTCGGTAATATAAATCATACATTACCATATAAATATTACAATAAAACGTTTTAAAATACGAAATCGGTGTGGAAACGTTTAAACACAGCTTCACTACAATGTGAAATTCGTTTTAGCTTAAAGCCATCTAAACGGAATAAGGCCTAAGATAATACAGTCGTAATACTCGAGATATGCAGTCTGAGAGAAACCGATGCGAATCTCAGAAGGGTTGCCCACTATCTTCACGGACATATTCGAGTGGTTTATCTCGTCATCTTCACGCGAATTACAGGACAACAATCTGAAACAGTCCACGACTGTTTCGTTCCAATTAGAAATTCAGCAACATTCATCACCTTATTCGGCACTATATAAACAGTTGTTAACGTGAGAATGAATCTAGATTTAAGTAAATCATAACATTCACGACAGTATTGATCATGCGCACAATTTTTCATACTTTCCTCTCGGCTCCCCTTCTTTAAAATAAAATAAAATGACACGGAGAAATATCAACGCAGGAACGAGTGCCTGCAGCAGACAGCTTAGACTGACCCGTCTATCAAATGTGCCAGAGAAGTGGTCGAAGAACACGGCGATGCACCATTCTTCTCTCCTTTCTTTAAGACATACAAAAAGTAACTGCCGTAATTCTGTCAACTGTCACAATTTTCTGCAGTATTCTGAATAAACAGTCAGCGTTTTCGATTTATTATTCAGTCTTTCAAACACAGAGGTTATTATGTAGTGTTAACTAAAATTGGAAGATGCTCATGAACAGTAAATAAATATGTTTCAAGATGCTATCATAATACCAATGTGAAAATACTAAGAAAAACAAAAAAAATCCTCAAGATTGGTACTGACGCAACTAAAATTCGAACGTGGTATAGCCCAAACGACACAGCATCGTTTAATAAACTGTAATGAATCAAGTTCCCTGTTTTGTGTTAAATATGATGAGAATGAAGATTTCTGTCTTCTGGGACGTTTCGCCGTGAAAAATTGACCGACGTTTTATAGGAGCTTGCTGCCTCCATCATCGCCCTGATTACATAGTCATAAGCTCTTCTGAAACGTCGGTTATTATCTACCAAACTACGCGATTAAACATCCCAGAAGACAGCCATCTTTAACCGTTTTAAACCATGCACAAACGATGAGTCATTTCTGAGAAAATCAGTACTTCGACTTGAGCTTCATGTAAAATAGGAATTTTACTGTACCATTAGGAGACACAAATTAACCCCACACTTTGACGTGTATACGCTGCATACCAAGTTTTGTCGAAATCCTGCTATTACTTTTGGAGTTAAGTCACACAGATTTATAGGCGTATTTACTTCCTGCACTATGTGGAAGAAACAAGCAACACATAATTGATTTTCATTATTTTTATTTAAATTTCGAATTAGAAACGATGAATTGTGAAGTATCTGAGAAAAATCGGTCGTGATATAAAACAAAGTACCTTCACATCACTTGACTTGAGGACTGCAGAAAACAGTAAATAACCTCGGTTAGTACAGTCAGTTTGTGAGAAAACTTGAAACTCTGCACCAAATAAATACGAAGTACGTTCGTTCACACTCTATGAAATATTTCCGCCTTCTTCATGCTAACTCCAAAAACTAAGACGCAATCCAAAACACAAACTAACTACTCGTGAGCTACGTTCGGGCTTTGGGCCGTATTTTTAGCAACACTGCCTAGGAACAGGAATAAATAAGAAGACAATATTGACTTTATCGTGTGGCGGCCAGTTTCGAAATTAAGTTTTGAAGCTAATTGATATGGACATGAATGCGTGGCTTGAAGTGCCAGCATTATTGTTCTCTTGATCCGTGTTGGGGTTGCAGTACATACCAGTACTCCTGCATGTCAAACTGTGACGTCAGGTAACTTATTATAAATACGGTCACGTGTGTGTCTCTCTATCTCGCACTACGCTATATGTGAGGACTGAGAACCACGTGCACAATTATCACAATTTGCTTCGAAGGAAAGGAAGTTCTTCTCAAACACCACATGCAGAGATCATTTGCCTGTCATAGTGTCTCGCTATTTATACGTTGATACAGGAAGATTATATAAAAGTTTACTTTCTAGCTAGTACACAACTGATACATTCGTATAGACATCACAATAACACGTCAAAAATAAATATAATATATATTCTTCAAATTTATTTATTTATTGCAAGTCGCTATTTGTTGTTGTTTCGGCCTATAGAGTTAATTTAAATATTTCAATTTGTAAAACGGGCATTCTTTTATGGGAACCCTGTAAATGCCTAGTTGTGGAATGTTGTCAATGAAACAATAAGGCAATAGACCACATGTAACGTAACATTACAGCTATAAAACGAAAGGGGAGAAACAGCTTTATGAAATTCGGCCTTTCTGTAACGCTTCTGAGAATATCCTGAACAAAGAAACAGAATTCACTTAGATGTCTAAACATCGTACGGCAGCGCACACAGATTTCTTTCAATCTCTGTGCTTGAAAGTTTGGTCTGAACATTTATGAGCCTACAGAAAACATACCAGTTCTCAGAAAGGTACTGGTATATTATTTAACATCAGTTCCCATAAGCGTGTAATAAAGCTTATTATCCATAACGTCACGTAAATATTACGGTAATTTTAAAATGGACCGATTCATAATAATCCCTACCTTACAAACGCAAGTTTCTTTCTAATACACGATTACCACCATAGCTTTGAAACCCAATGAGGAATTATGCTCCCTTAAATAACAAGTCGTGCTCTAATATAAGACGGGAAGTTTGCGAAAATATATGTGATCATTTCGTAATCCGAAATATAGTACTTTTAATCTGTGATCACCATCAACACATTAAATTTTAAGTAAGTGGAAGTACGTTAAATGGAACCTTACTTCCAGGTCTCCTAATGTTCACCCGCCACCACTTCACAGTGAACACTGATCAGACAAACAGACTTCAATTTGCCACATGCACTTATCCCCTTGGTGCAATGTGTTTTAACTAACCTGGACATCAAGCACTTTGCTTACGGCAACGAGCTCTATCGTGAATATGTCGTTGAGTGAATGTAGTGGTGCGTGAATCACGTGAAAGAAATCATAATGAGGTCTTTTGATTCTTGAATGAATTCGAGATTACATCTTTATATTCAGCACCGACTGAAGCCGACACTTCAGTTCACAAGAGCAAGTAGCTTATAAGTAAGTAGACAGATTAACCCTTAAATTAGATTTATGACTCCAAGGAGCAGAGCTATCCTTTGAGCAGATAATATTCATTCAACCAATAAAGAAACTGCCCGCCTCTTCTGTAACAGGAAGGTTCAATATTTTACTAGATATGAGGTTTTAACGGAGGTGAAATATGGTTTGTGTGGTCCCGAGTTATTTCCGTGTAGTCTTGTAGGTGGTTACTAACATTTCGGAGAACATCCACCCTTCCACGCTGAAGATGGAAGATATACTTTCCTCCGACAAGTTGATAACCTCCTACAAGACCGCACGGCGGCACAACCCACATGACCACGATCCACGTTCATTACCGTGTTCACAGCAGCCCGTCACTGGTCCCTAATCCTAGAAAAAACTAAATGAGTCCTCAACTTTGTATACAATTTCTTTATTAATAACCCTAATATTTTCCTCCTAAGTCTAGGTCTCCCAAATGATACCATCCTGTCAGGTTTCCGACGAATTTTACCTGCTGTTTGTATGGGTTTTACACTCAAGTTTCTTCATTCTAACAGAATAATGCAGATTTAGAGTTGAAATTTCAGGTTCTCAAGGAAGCGACTATGGATATGACTGTTTCCTGACCTTTCACTGTGTAGTTTAGTAGAATTTTGCCGACGTTTCAGAGGTCCATCATCAGGGCGATAGCTCTAATATGATTTTGTAAAAAGTATAACCTACAGAGCTCCTAATTATGCAACTTCCTTCAGCTTCCAGTTACTTAGCCCCTCTTACGTCCAAAATATTCTCAGAAATTTTTATTCAAACGCTCTCAATTATTCTTTTGTACAGGCGCCATTTCATCCCTTAAGAGAACTTCAGTCGGATAAGACGGCAGTGGCTATTTGCACGACTCGCAGAATAAAAAAATACCAATATGGGGAAAAACATCTTTTCGCGATAGAGTTGATGAATTTATTTTGACGGGGATGAAAAGAAGTAAAGTTATAAGCATGGTCTACACCATAGAACGTTTACGCTTTGACTAGACTAAACAACCCACGGTCCAAAAGTAAATCAGCATTTGGACAAACGGCACGTGACCAATGGATCCGCAGAGGAAGAGCAGTCATATGCCCTCGTCTCCACGTCCGATAATTTGGCGTTTCATGGGGCGACGTTACAGAGTTTGCTCAGACGAGATTCAAGGCTGTGAAGAAAACAGACATCATACAGGCCTATGATAAGTGATAGTCAGAATCATTGAAGACACGCGGCACATAAAAGAACTTGGCAGAAACAGAAATGGCTAAAGAATTCTATGCGAGGTGAGCTTTACATTAAAGATAATGTCATCGGGTTCGCAGGGGATGGAGAGAAATTACGTCCCCATTAAGGATCATCTCCCTCCCCAACTTATAAGCATGAGCGTCCGTCGACGTAGGTATTAACAACTGTATGTAATTTAAAATATGGCATTGTAGTATCTTCCAATGGCATAACGTGTATGCCAAATTTAATTAAAATCTCTTCAGCAGTTCTCGAATCGTTGTATGCGTACAGACAAACAAAACGAACTTCAAAGGCCAGCATCCTGTAATACTACCTAAAATTCAGTTCCTACCCCAAAGTAAGCACAGTGTTTCCTCCGTTACAAAAATCAATAGGTTTATGCTGTTTAGGAAATAGTAGCTGTTTATTCTGAGAATAGTAGGAGACCCACAAATACTCTATGTGGACAAAATTCTAAATGTTAAAGCAGGTAGTATATACAGTGTCCACTGTTAACAAACACGCGTGTCCTCGACACAAAAAACCTCCTACCATCAATTTGCAAGGACGATAGAAATATTTGAAGTTCTGTTAATTCATCACATAATGTAATGATATTTAAATCCAGATTAATTAAAATGACACAAAACCCGTAACAATTCAAATAACTTACAAAAGCACAATTTATTCCATAAATTAAAATATTGAACAAGTAATTCTGTTGTTTGTAACTGATCTTTCAACGGTCCCCTTCAAGCACATACAAATGTTGAGGGAGATGAGAATGTTTAAAGTAACAACAAGATGAATAAAGACACATAATACGGAGAATCATAGTTTATACTTTTCACTAGGTATTATGATAATGAAATCAAAGTGGATGATATGGGAAGGGCATGAAGAACGGTGTAAATCAATGATGCATACAAAACTGTAGCTAGAAACCTGAAGTAAAGAGACCACTTGGAAGACATAGGCTTAGATGGGTTAACAATATGTAAATGGATCTTAAAGGAATAGGATATGAGGGTATGGACTGGATTTATGCAGCTCGGGACACTGTGCACTGGCGGAGCTTTGTGAACACGGTAATGAACTTACGAGTTCCATAAAATGCGGTATTTTTTTGACAAGCGTTTCTAAATAAGGACGCTGCTCCACGGAATTACTTATGAGCTTCAGACATCACTTCTGGTTAACGAACCCAGACGATGAGGTGAACGATACAAGTGTAGACGAGGTTGTAGATTATTTCGCTGTATTTCTGATTTTTGATCCATAAGACTGAAAAAACTCACGATAAATGCCAGACAATGTAGGCAGTAACCCTCCCCCCCCCCCTTCGAGAACTAAACTGGGGACTTCCCGAATATAAATCAGGTGTCTCATTGTCTGCACCAGCGCGTCTATTCGTAACTGCACTATCTCAACTTTCCAGCCATAAAATCTTCCCTTGTCACTCATCATTCTCATGAAGTTGGTCAGACCAACGACATCTTGGTATTTATTTAACCTTTACCAAGTTATTCTCAAATACATCGTTCTTCTAGGCAGTCTTTGTTGTTTCATTTCATGAATCTGTTTCCAGCATATTTCCAGCTATTATTCCTATTCAATTTAACCTACCGTTGATATCTATCTCATAATTCCCATTTCTACGTCTCCTTGAGTTTTCCTCCATGCAAGATAAAATCAAATCAAAAATATGAAATCTAAGTTAATCAAGTCTGAGTATTTCCTGTTGATTCACCATCCTTCTGCATCATAACATTGGCAGACGGAAGAAATATGTACGCGCGATAAATATAGAATGCACCATCAACAAAATCTAACAGTCACAGCAAAAATATAAAATATCGTAACTTTGATGTCAGGATTTCACAGCCAGACTCATCGGTGTTTATACAGGCTTTAAATGTTTGGCTTCGTCATACTGATTACACTTTTAAAGCCTCGGCGAAATTCGTGGTAAAATTAAGAGCAGGGTAGGTAGACTTCTGAAAACCAGACTATCATAGGCTTCCATAGTACACTGTAACTGATGTTAAAAATCCAGAACAAAACCGCAATTGAGCCTTTAGATCCTAAGATCTGCGTTTTTCACATGTTCTCATTTACCACAGACCTTTTTTCTTGGACTCTGAGTATGTTTCTGCTTTGAAATTCTGTTTCAATTCCAAAAACATGCCTTACAGCCGCTACAATAAATTTAAATTGGTTATTCCTTTACTTTTCGTTACATCTTTCACCTGATTCCAAATAATAAGCATTAATGTTATTAATTGTATTTAGTACTGATTTGTACGCCTAAAAAAACTTAAATGAGGCACTACAAATACGTATCAATAATTGTACAATTCCTAGCCGGAAAATTTCCTTGACGACTGAAGTTCTCCCCCGAAAAGTTTGTCGTTTTTAAAAGAGAAGTATAAGAACAAATGTTTCAGACATCTGGAACCAAAATGTACCAGTGGCCACTACCCCCATTTCTTCTGATCCTAACCTCTTCGCCGCCATCCCAGTTGGTGTGACTTAAATAAATTCTCAAAATTCATACGCCATAAAGAAAGTTACCTATCTACATGCATACCGTATCAATGCTATGAACAAAAGGAATTTGCAGATTTAACATGCAACTGATGCATCTGAGGGCAATGTAAAAGTCAACAGTAATTCACATGTTGAAGTCATTGTCCTTTATATTATGTTCCTTTAGCATGAATTAATATTCACACCTGACGTTGGTGAATTCTGACCACGGAGCTTTACCAGTGAAATATGCGATGCCCATAACTAATAAAGTCAATGGACACATAGCGTTGCGACCCACATAGCAAATTGTTCAGGACGCCTTGTATGTTTCGACATAACGTATTGTTGAATTCATACATTTTTACCAACTTTTATTACCTTAACATTCATTTATTTTGTAATACTTCAATCAACCCGTTACAATTTAGACACGAATTCGATTACTTTCATTCCTTTAATAGCCTAAGTTCTATCACTGTTATTGACGAACTGAAGACAAGAACGAATATATGCATAACGTTGCAAGACCTGAATGGACTCGATCTGTCTCACTCTAAAAGAATAAAAATTAGAATTTCAAAATAAAGCACACAAATATTAGGGCACAGAGTATAAGGAAATTATATCATGAGAAAAACTTGTATTCTAACTCATTAAATGATGGGCTGAAGTAAGCTACGTTTGTAAGGTATATCAAGGATACAAGAAATTTAAAAAGTGATGGAAATTCTTTAATTAAATTACCAAAACTGAGGAATGAGTGTTAAAATAATCGTCATATTATCTGTTATGGTGATAGTCTACATTTTCCGGAATAATGTAGAAAGATAATGCACAGAACAAAATAGTACTTTTCTTTTCTTAAGATAATTAATGAACAGGCTGTACTTCAACACATCAACACCTGGAAGATTTAGTTTTGTGGTCAAAACGTCACTGACCGCCATGTTTAAGCAGAGAAATAAAAATAATAAATATTAAAATTTAAATCTTGTGTACAACGTCCTTACAATTTTTACCAGTTTTATAGATATAATGTTAGCAAAACAACTGCAGGTTAGCTCACAGAAAGTTACAAAATCACAATTACAAAAACAGAAACCCTAAAACCGACATCGGTTTAAGAAAACTTTAACTAGTCTCTCTCGGCTCATAACATCAAAATTGTTTAGGTTCGTCTGATTTTGTAATATTAATGCAAACTGGATTCGATATAACATTCAATGACTTACTTTCATTGTTGTAATAACGAGCCTTCACGTTCCAGAAATCAAAGAGCTAATTGATAAGCATCTGACTTTATAATGAATGGAAAGCTCTACTAAAACTGGACCGTAACACGTGCAAAATATCAAAGCCAAATTTGCACGAGCCTTCCAATATTCAAGAGCGTAATGTGATTCATGCGGCCTTCCTCCCTAAGCCGGCGTCAAGCACGGTCGTTGTGCGTCTCCTCTGGAAACTCAAACTGCAGGTGCCACAAAGCCGCCATCAAGCAGCCAGCAATGTTTTATTGTCATGTACACTGCTCCATCACAAGGAACCTAACTAGCTGCTATAGATTTGATCAAGTTTAGACAACGAAGTTCTCAACGCGCCATCAGAATTAAAATTAGTACTCCCTCATCGCAGCGCGTAAAACGCTAAGAGAAGTTATTTCATTATCTTTGCTTAATTTATTAATACTCCCTCAATACTATATACCAACTCCCCTATTGTCACTGCCGAATCATTAGTACTCCAGATTTGTAATCAAAAGTCCGGGGTTCAAATCTCGTCCCTGAGACGGGTTATTCCGACTGGGATTTTGTGGGTTTTTTCATTTCCTAGGGGTAAATACCAGTATAGAACAATGTCACGACTGTTTCATTACACACACATTCCAATTCATCATTGATAATCATCCTACAGAATCTGAGCTACTACCAGCATCGTTAAATAAATCATAATGAAATAAATACTATATAATATATTACAGTGGGACTGAAATGTTCATCCTTATCACATCGTATGAAATTAGTCGTTAACACATGTAAAATGTAAAATGTTTTGCAATCACAACATTTTTGAAAATATTAAATTATACCAACACGTTCCTGACAAGAAGCACATAATTCCGTCACAGAACGCTACGAACACAAGAAAGAGGGCAAGTGACGTCTGTCTTCCTACAGCTGCATGTAGAACTGTTCTGTACACACCGCTATACTTACTTTTAAGCATCCCAGGCTTCTCCCGTGGAAGAACTGACCTTTCCCTCAATGTCGCGGTCGGCTATTGATCGATATGTATCAGCTGGAAGGAAGTGGGTCTACTATATGAACTTCTACTTACTTTAATTTCGTTTGCCATAATTACATGCCAAAAATTCTTATTTCTCTTTATAACGATCTTGCCTACTAAGTTTCACTGTTTTACAGATAGATCAGAGCACAAAATGCATCATATTAGCACACAATTGGGGAGACTGGGATTGTCTCCGAAATTACCCTAGGGAATTTTATGAAAATCTTGTCGATCGAATTTAAGTTTGCTTCATATGTATTCAGTATTGCCCCTGCTTCAAATAAAGCTCAAAATGAACTTGGTTTTTCGATGTTTTTTTAAAGACGACTCGAAGACCACCAAAACTGGAAAGTCCTACTCTTTGTAATACAATGACTTTTCAAAGGTGTTCTTCACACCACATCACGTAGGTCATTTTTGCACAATTTATCCGAAGTCATCCTTGTCCCTTAGGTTATTCTTGCACTGTGATCCGAGATCATTTGGTCATTCATTCATCCCAATAAACCAGTTTTTACTTAATTCGTTTAGCTACAATCAGCAAAACTGCATCTAATTTAGTTACAAGCTGATATCTGAAACTCTCTCGTGTGAAGGAAAGGCCCTTTGCAATAAAAGCACGCTATAAATTAAGACAACACGCCTGGGTGCCACTTCTTCACTGGCTCTCGCCGAAGACTTTTTTGTACTATATTGATTGTGTGCTTAGAATATTTACAGGTTCACTCGGGCAAATCCCTTAACCACGTTAATAATACGAAGACCCCGTACCCCAAAAACTTTAGGTCTACTCTTTATTTACCATGGACATACTCGGTTAAACTAGAGTTGACCCTCACTGTCCCAACTACATCTATTTCTTCCAAGTGTTCTTTCCCTTCAGCGTTGCGACCAAAAACGTGTTTCTTATTTCTCACTACTCTATCACTTTATTAATCAATTTCACGAACGTGGGTAATTTACAAAGGTCGCTTTCTGCGTAACGTTTGCAGTGAAACACTTTACAGCACAAGACAGACGACTGTAGATTTCACGGTCCTCTTTTAAAACGAGGAAACGTCTCCCTCCTATTAGAACTAACAGAAATTCGTGTTGTGCTTATTTTATTACGACCACGGATAGCGAGAACTCTTCTCGAATTGAAAATACTAATACTCTTCCTTTCATAGCGGAGTAAAATTTAGTATGGTTGGGCTATAAAACTTCCTGCACATTTCAGTTACGTCCGGCATTCTCTTTACAAACGGCAGTCTCCTAAACTCACTTGTTTGTATATAACACTTAAATGTAAAGATTACAATAACAATCCAGGGAAATAATTCCAGTATCTGAATATTCGACAGTGTAGCTTGACTTTTCAGACACTGCTGACTGCGAAATATACAGTTCAAAGAACGCGGGTTATAGTTGTCTGTTGACAGGACTGAGTTCATATCTTGAATGATAAAATCTGTGTGCACTCAAAGAAAAGATACCACACAGGAAGTGAGCTGAACGATAGAAATTGTGCAGTACAGCTGACCTGGAAATAATTCAGAGTAAGTTACATATCCATATAAGCATCCGTGTGTTTACCCCCTCAGTAACTGGATCAATTTTATGACACTTTGCATAAACATCATCTCAGTATAGGTCGCTCTACTAATATATATAAAAACCTGCGACAAATAGTACTGAAATTATGGTCGTGAGAACTTTAAAGGTAGAAGCAACACTCATTCACTAGCGTAGATTTCTGATGTTTTGTGCAGTAATGGCATTGTCTTCAAAAATTATTATAAGCTTTGAAAATAAAAGTTATTTTGTGGAATACAATACAACACGAGAGTCGACCAAAATTATCGTTTAGCTGTCGGCCTGACGGCAATAACTAATGAAATACTAAGGAAGGCATAGATATTTTGGAGTGTAGGTGTATCAAGAGTACACCTAAACATTCTTTACGAATTACTATTTACATGGGAAGACAATAAACACGGCGCCAATATGAATCTAAAGAGGTTAGGCCTACATAAGGTAATCAAATACCTTTACTCAGAGACCCGCGAAGTGCGGGGGTAAGGGTTGATAACGTGGTGCTTGGCAAAGGCTGTGTCGCACACCTCGAGGGGACGTAAGAAATTGGTATGGAGTGGTGGTGGGACAATGACTAGTGGAGCAAAACCTCTCCAATGTCAATTCCCCCAGACGCCGGGTCTCCGAGGTGAGAAGCCATTGTATAAGTCACATTATACCTAACAAATGCAATGTAGTCTGAATCAGGAGCAACTCATTTTACCTGTAAACACCATTTCACCTATTCGAACTCAGTATCCAGCGTTAAAAGAATGCTTTGTGGGTCGTTCCTTTCATTGAGAAAACCCATATGAAATAATAACTACAGCAGGAAGAATAAAGAATGCAGTGTACCTTACCGGACAACATACATGGGTAACGAATAATATACACACAAATGGATTACTATACTGGATATTATAGCATCCTCTTAATATTCATCAATATTTGACAAAGCTTAAAGTTTAAGGAACGAACAAAGCTCTATATTTTATTCATGTATTCGTGGAATAACAAAAGCTGGCTTTGGAAACAAAGCGTCAATTAGCATAGTTGATTCGGTTACAGATGCAAATAAACTGACAAAACTCCAGATAATGTCGATCGCTGATACAGAATTGGAAATCAACTGTTCTACTCTTCTGTAATAATTCCACATTCAGGTTGACAAAACACAAAGTGCTGGGTAGCAACTCGACGGGAGATGCTCGATTTATTTTAAAGTGGCTGAGTCAACGTATTTTGAACAAATGCAAAGATAAATAGATATTTTCAAATTGCGATTTTGTACAGGTTAGACACAACATGAAAAATTTGTTCAGAAATAGTTATAGAAGTTAATTTTAACCGGCAATACTATGTGATTAATCCTAATGCGTCGTGAGCGTAGAATGAAAGAAAATTTTACACGAATAATGTGCGAGTGTAAGAACTGGATTCATTTGGCTCAGGGTAGGTCCAGTGAGAAGATTCACTGGACACAGTTGCGAATCCTGGGGTTCCATAGAAGACAGAAAATTTCTTCCTTGGACTTAGAAGTGGCTCTTAAGATATGTGAAATATTTAATGGTTAAATACCATCAACTTCAGTTACTTAAACGCTTTGGATATCCGCCATTTTAAAATAAACGTATGAAGAACTAGGATCAACATACATGAAACTGTAATCACGATTTTAAATATGGAGTCTATTCAAAGAGACATACAAGTTAATACTCTTTCCGTAACAAACTAAATCAGATTCTGTATTTTATCTGAAGATGCAGAGTAACTTCATAAATTGAATTACCTCATTCGCGTCTTCGCTACACCGAACACGGTATAAGCAATTACAAGGGCGAATGACGTATACGAAAGGCAGTGAATAAAATGGAAGAATGATAATAAAAGTAGACTAGACACACCATGTACATGTCATTGCACCTAATTTCTCCATACTAGTAATACCCATTATAAATTGTTAAAAAATTACGATTTATAAAATTCCCTTAGCATTTCATAATCACGAACCCGTCTCGGTGGATTTGTATTGCCTTCTGCGGTACATGAGCATGCAAGATACAGAGTATATCGTTTTTTTGCTATGCAAGTAAGCAAAGGCTTTCCCATCAAAATGCTCACAATCTTGTAAGCGGGAGGACTTGGTCCGAAGGGAATCAGCGAAAAACACGAATATGTCGAAACCTGTCAGACTTCTGGCAAAGGCAGCCGAGGGGTTGGAGAAGCATCGATTGTAAGAAAGGCACGCCACGTATTTAGCTGAAGTGAAGGACGAGAAATATCATAAACCTTCAGTATAATGTCAGCATAAAATAATATTGCTATCTCAAAGTCACAGACGTCTATCTGGAATTACCAAAGATATCCGTTTAAAACTTTTCGATACTAACATCTAATTTATTCAGTAATTTTCCAACTGCGCGTTATAATTCCAATTGTTTACTGCAATGAAACTTTTATGTTGTAATCATAATTATTTGAAACTTTAAGCGTCATTATTGCTACAATGAACACCGACTAAGTTACGCGAAACTAGACGAGTTCGCAGGAGACGAACCTATTATAAAGGTCACACAGACTTGTCTAATAATGAATAATGTTATAAAGTCAATCCTCTTTCCCCTTCCATTCGATTCACTGGTAAATTCAAGGATTTTAAGCTAAAAGGGCATCTCTCCAGTTTTATTAATTTGTGGGAATCAAATACTTAATTTATTAAATCGTATCTTATAATCAGGTTCGTAGACATTTTGAAAGAAGAAATATTTTTTTAAAGAATATCTGGATGCCTTTGCTAAATAAAATTCTAAGACAATATTTTCGAGTCTATCCTTGATTTACTTTCATATTCTGGGCTAGTTCTGCTGCGTGTATAAGGATTTCTTATTTAGAATTAATCGTTAACGTATTTTTCTTCTTGTTTTCTTGTGAAAACAAAAACAAAAATACGCGTTTATTTTATGGGCGGTATAGGAAGTTGGGGTTCGGAAGAAATGAGAACACTTTCAGAATGTGTGTCCCATGTGCAATGGATGTGACGAGAATTGTGCATGGTGGTCGGTCGGTGTTGATCGGAACATACTGAATGGGGACCTGTGGGGCAACAGAAATCCCTGTTCCTGAGGGCTTTAAAATATTGAGTTGCCCATAGATACGTTTAGAAGCCTTTCGGGGAATTCCGTAGGTAGACCCTAGCATCGACACTGGGTACTTTATTGGCTCAAAAGTTTCTGCGTAAATACGCATACAATAGGGCCACTCTAAACAATCTCTTGTAGTGTAGGATTCGAGGTTTTCACGGCGGTGAGTACCAGACCACCCGGTGCAGAAACCCATAAGACAACCATCTTCATCTCCTGTAGTGGTTGGTAGAATTCAAACAAGACATACCGAATACCAAATCAAAAAAATAAAACAAGAGCTCCTATATACTAAGTCCAAGAGAAAATAACAGGTTGATGAACCTAAACCCCTGGAAGCAGATGGTGTACTAGAGAGACTCTACAACTGTTTCTTATGACTGCTGTCAATGGCGATATGTAATGTCACATGTTTGCAGTTTCTATTCTCCATTTATCGTTACACGATTTTTAAAACGGTCGCCGTGTTAGCTCAGTCACTGAAGAGACTGTCCATGGTCTGAACGACCGTGTTTTGACTCCCGGCAAGGGCAATTTGTTTTTCTTCGCTATCACCCTTCCGTTGGGAACCGGAATTTCTCCTTGTGCAGGTAAAACTGACCACTCACCTCCATCCAGCGGCTGTTTAAAGAATAAGTGAAATTTTACCTCATATCTTCATTTAAAATATCAAATCGAGGGAAGGATGCCTTCTTCCACCCATGTTTCATCCTAATGGATGCGGCTGGAATACTATATCCTATTTAACTTCCCGCATGCTTATAAAGCCTACGATGGATCTGTGCGACAGTTAATTGAAGTCAATTAAGTGAGGTTATTTCGAGAACAAGCTTTCAAACACGCGTGTACGTACTTGCTGGCTAAGTCTAGAATATGTTTATTCAGGGAAATAAATGGACATATTATTCAGAGAAGTTAATTAACGGTCTCATTAAGCTAACAGGCGATGTTCTGCATTCTTGTGGGCAATCGTTGACAGACCCCAGTCGCCTCGGTTGTATCAACTACTGAGAAGCTAATATCTCTCAGCTCGAACTTCCTCGTCTTTATAGAACGTGAATGCTCATTGCAGTTGTCGCTCTCGTGAGCCAGATTAATCCAGTTAACATCCTCAAAATCCCTCTTAACATTATCCTCCTCTTCATCTCGATGTCCAAAATGGGCTTTTATTTTCAGATTCTCAGACAAAATTTGTGAATCCGATTCATATCTATCCTATGCTGGACGTCTGTATATAGATAAATTTTAGCAAATAAATTAATTTATAGTTATCCGTGTCCAGCCTACCTGTATGATACCTCCCCTTTCTATGTTAAGTTGCGCAGTGCTCTATAAACTACTGATTCCTAGGTAATGTAATAAAACTGCCTGGTTGAAGCTTAGAAATCAACCCTTTGAGGCCGAGGATCATATAAATAGCATTTATTAATTCAGTCTGTACCTCAAAGAAAGCATTTCATCATTACAGAAATGAATTATATAATGATGTTTGAGGAAATAATAGCTGTTTATTTAAGAACCATAAGAAACCACAAAAAACTTAAGAGTTACTGATTGTTAAAGCAGGTGGTACACACATTTACCGCCGGATTATAAAGGGTTAATAAAACACTATGAGATGACAATTGTTAATAAACAGGACAAGAAATTGTTGATAGTGACATTCAGAAATAACTATCCCATTAATTATCAGGGCGGACTGAAGAAATGTATGACAATCTCATTCTAGACAGCTAGTTCTGTGACAGAGATTCAAATCTAGTATCTGCCGAATACAAGTGAATCGCGTTATCAGAGTGTAAATCTGTTTGACGTGACAAGCAGTGCAGTGCGTAGACACATCTGTCACGTATACGGATTAGTTTATGCCAACCACAGATAAGTGCAATGTTCAATGCCTGTCCTCTAAAGCGAGTCCCAGCGTCGCGGGCCTACCAATGCGACGTCGACTAAATCTGTTAGGGTGATTAAGTCAAGAAGACCAAAAGGAGAGGAAAATTATCAAGCATGATGTCTAGTCTGAACTTGCAGGGGCAACCCGGTGAGGGCAAGGGCACTGGATAATAACAATATAATAATAATCTTCCGCTTTCTTATTTTCGTCAAAAGAGCGTTTGCCATAACAAATGGCAGCACGTTCTCTAATTGAGGAGAATAGACGGTGAAGAGACAAGAGTACACGAAGCACTTATATGTTCTGTGTTTTCCATTAAAAATGGTTCTTTCCATTTAGTTAGTTAGTTAGTTAGTTACCTGTACCTACATTAATTACACAAGTGAACTAATAGTTATTAAACTCGTTATTTAATCAAGTCGTATTGCATGACTACAAATGACAGACAATTAAGCGAGTTTCTCATCTATCTCAATTATAACGTGCAGTTTTAATTTTCATACTCATTACACTATACAGTGTAAAAAAAACTGTATCAAATGCAATTAATTTAGCCTTATGATACCATGGGTAGTCACACAGATAAGACTCGTATATTTTGGAGTGATCCATTGAATTTTCTATATGAACAGAACGACACTATACGACTAGAAATCGGCCCGTTCTACACAGTCCGATGAAGACGAACCTAACCGTAAAATTCTGTCTCTCGTCTGTTAAGTTAGCGCCTTCTAACATTTCACTGTTTCGCCCGCTTTAAATTTGTTACCTTGCTGCATCTGTTTCCAGCCCTGAAGAAATATTCCGTGAAGAACAAACAAATTATGAAGATCCCTATTCTACAACTTCTCTCTGTCTCTCTCAGGTCTAAATATCCACCCCAGGGATTTGTTCTCAAACACGAACCAGGTTTCATTTCCTTAAGCTGAGAGGCACAACCATAACCACTTTTTGTTCAATACCAAACAAAAACATGTCAGATCGCCATGCGATATAAGGCATTGCCGGTCTTCCAGATCCGAACACTGGGTTTGTTAATTCGATTTCCGCTCAAGTAGTCGATGTGTGTCCTCGATTTACTTTCTTATCTTGCAGGGACCGGCTGCAATGGGTCGATTACCCATGCAAGGAATCTTACCGAACGTCTGATACAAGATAGCTGTTTTATGAGTTGCTGTGACGTGTAATCTGGCAGACGTTTCAGAGATGCCTGCTCGCCCCAAAGAATGGCGGAAGCAAGCACCTCTGTAACTTCGGTGAACTTCGACCAGACTACACGGCGCAACAAACCACAAGACAGCCATTTCCATACTCGCCGCCGTGAGAATCTAAATCTCACGAATGACTTTAAATTAAAGACATTACTTTAAATCGTTAATTATATATAACGTAAGACGAGACAATATTAATTAAAAAGTACAAGGAATTTATTTGAGCCTGACATAAACGTGTCTGAAAAATCGGGCAGCATTAACAACATTTTCTCCACTCATCCCATCTCTCTGAGGTTCTCTCTTTGATACAGATCGTCGTAAAGGGTGAGGAAGTTGGTTCAAGTTCTCTCTGCCTTAAGGGTCAAAGGAAACTGCAAGAAACCTGAGGAAAAAAATTAAACCACTTTTGCGCTTCGCTTCTTTGTAGTCTGAATATGTGACGTCTATTTCTATGATAGTAAAATCAGCTACACATAAGAAGCGTAAGGTTTCTTGTACAGAATTACCTAACTAGAAACTCCTTCGTAATAGTCTTCCTGAATACTTCATCAATAAAGCACCACTACCACGTAACCCTAAACCCGGTACGATCGCAATCCTATTTAGTTGGTACCAGCGATGAAGAACATTATTTTAGAGCAGAGGAATTTGTGTCAACTTGTACAGTACGTATTTTCGTTCAGTCTGTATTGTTTCCATAAATGTGATTTACTTCTTATATAACTACAAAATAATTTTTATTACGCAAGTAATTTAGTATTACACAGAAAAAAAATATTTTGTCAGAGGTAACGGACCGAATCAGCATTCCGTGTGGTAAACCTGGTCACGCAATCCTGTCAATATTTAAAGTTTTCATTACCCAAATGAATTTTTCGACCAACTAAATTTGGCAATGGACATTTATGTAAGAAGATGAATGATCTAGGAACTGGCTTTCGACTTCCGCTCTCTCGGTTTGGGCGAAGTTGCGACGTAATTGAGCCACCTGTACCGCAGACTATGCACATATTTAGAGCCTATTAATGTATGACTTTCATTACAATATAATTAAATATAATTTTTAATAAAAATTAAAAATTTTAAGCTAATAGTTGCTTAGTTCGGCATGAAACTCCCAGGCTTTTACATAACCCATATGTTCATAACCGTGTTCGGAAAAGCCACAACTAGTCCTTGTCATAAGACAGGTAATTCAGTCTATAATCTCATATCGTATTTCATTTAGATTAATTTTAATATTACCTCCCATCTACTCCGATCACTTGATTTCATAATGCTGATAATACTTTCTAAAGAGTACAAACTGTTTCGTTGTCAGTGAACAATTTAATATTTATAATTTGTCTACGTCCGTGCTCCTTCTCTGGCTTTTTCTTTTTGGCAATCGTTAAGTGATTCAAGAGATCATTATGCAGGCCACAGCAGTAAATACGCATAAGACTGATAAATGGGGAATGCATAGCCTATTGGCAAACAGTTTGATTATTTCAGTAGAACTAACATTTTATTTTAAAAAGGGCGAAAAACTGGAGATTTATCCAACTTTTTATAGACAATAAAATCCCCTTTTTGGAAAACAAAAGTCCGTTGTACAATCACCGTGATTCAGCTAAAATGAAAAGGAATAAAGGTGTCTGTAAATATCTCCTGCAGAGGGCAGAAGGGAGACGTAGACTATTCATTTCCACAGGCCACATTATCTTGTCCCGCACGCAGGACGCTAATGTGGTAATAATTACCAAGATCCAAATGTGGATATCTGATGACGTCTAGAGTCCATTTATGTATGCAAATTTTTGCTTTTATGAATTAAGTTGTCTACAATTATACTATACGTCTCCCAGGGATCGTAGGATGAAACAACGAAACGTGCAATGTTGCAACTTTCACCAAAGAATCATTTGATACTACATGAGCCAAAAAATATGTTTGCATTCATGAATAACTCCAGACAACAGAGTCATTTTTAAGAAAACCATAAGTCACTTATCTGGACAAGAAATTCCCAGGCTTGTACAGTAAAAATGTTTACTGTGGTGCTCACAAGAGCCAGCCACTGGACCTCACCTACTGTATATACAAATATTGCACCTAAATTAACTCCTAGCTTCCCGATAAAATAAATAGGTTTCGTCGGCTATGACATTTGAAAATTATTTCATTTCAGCACTGACACATGAAGGTGAACATCCTTTCGGTTCGACATCTGTGACGCATGGGATCAAAATAATATTTAGAGCATATAAAGTTACACAATTACAGAACTTTGTAAAAACATATCCATATAATCATTACCCAGGTCAACACACTGAATAAAATGGATAAACTTTTAATGACAATCCCGTTCACCAAACTCTGTACCAATTGGACATCTTACGGCCATTAATTAATTTTAACACCACGGATCAGAGTCGTCCCTGAGAAACAGTCCCTCAGCTACTAAAAAAATCATTATAAAGTTCACATAGAACATGTTCCAGCCTTAGATATATGAACGAGTTATGTAACACAATTACTGTATAATAAATTCTTCTCGGGCTACCAACCATCTTCATCCTCGTCCTCGGGGTAAGTTGAGGACAAGGACAAAGATTGTTATCAAAACGGTGTTTTCTTCATTCAACCACGTAACACGGCTGGTAGCCCGAGAAGAATTCATTATACTTAGTCGCCGTGAAAGCTTACGATCATACACAATTATTGTAGTTCTTACAGACGTCAGCCCTGAAAGATCACGTGGCGCTTGGACACAGACTCTAAATCACATTCAGCCACCTTTAAACATCCTTGTACCCACTGTCTGGGCCGTATTACACCGGTTTGTTATTAATTCTACATAATGTTATTCGATATTTACAGATTATGATACTTACAAATCTACTTTGTGCTCACAAGTGCCTTGGTTTTCTGCTCTATAATGTTGTACAACCGAGCTACAAGCGCATTTCATTTTAAATTTAAATTAACTATCTTACAAACAAAATGGCATTAACCGCCCAGATTTTAACCCAATCACAAGCCCGTCAAATGAAGTTCAAATCCTTACAACCGATTTCATATTTTTCTCTCAAAAGGCCTCTTTCCGCGTAAATGTAAAACAGAACTACGTAGGCATGACGCCGTTCGCATGACGTCATTTACATTTGGAAGACTGAGCGGCGACGATAGGCGTCGCGTCGATTTTCTAACTTTGTGCCCAGTGGCACACTGGGGCCCTCCTAATACAAACACGGCGTCTTTGGTAGCGTCACGATTGGCATAGCAGCATTTTTCGTTGGTTTTCAAGGTCGTGTCAAAGACTTTCCGACGCATACCTGCGCCAAATATAACGTATTTCGTCGTCTCGACGCTTGGCGTCGGTTTTCCGACCCCGTGTTCATAGGAATCTCGAGTCTAATCTATACCAAGTATGATGTTTCTTGGCGACGAAGCGACGCAAAGAGTCGGTATTCAAAATTATAGCTCAATGACACCCCTGAAACACGTGTGGTAAAAATGGCGTGTTTTATGTCGTCGCGACGGTCGGTGTAGGTGTTCCAGTGGTGTCCTATGTCTTTCCTAGGATCATTTGCGCTTTAAATGGCGTCTTTTGGAGGCATCGCGACGATCTGCGTCCTTACCCTCGGCGTCAGTTCGTCACAGTCGTTTCACATCGCGTCTTGAGGCTTCTGTTGGCCTCATTTACGTTTCGGAGTCGGTGTCGCAACAACAGACATCGCGACGCGTGGGTTCTGTTTTCCAAGTCCTTATCAAATTGAATCCCGTCTCTTTGCGGTGTCGCAACAGTTGGCATCGCGACGCCCTGGTGTCGGTTTGTGAGCATCGTGCCCAATGACATCCCGAGGCCTTTCCGATTCGGACTCAAAATTCTAG
>NW_019060064.1:592112-604499 GCF_000696155.1 Zootermopsis nevadensis
TTCTTAGATGGCATCTTCAGTCGACGTCACGTCTGTCTCCATCATCAGAGACACATTCCCTGATTACGGAGACAGAGAATGTCTCTGAAGCGTTGGACTAAGATTCCATTTTGACGCGGTTTGTCGCCCGAGAACATTTTATTGCATTTAGTCGCTGCGAAAGCCTCAAGTCTTATAGAAAAGAGTCTTATTAATTCTGTCAAAGATTTACACCGGATATTCTTGTTGGATGTTAATCAATAAAAACGGAAAGCACGATTTAAAACTCTTATCGTATTAAAGGACATCTGATAAAACTGAGCTCAGTATTTGGCACTCTACAGACATGTTCACTTTACAGTCCTAGCTTTAATTAAAACCATTTCTGGTACTGTGCTGTGAAAGTAATCAATGAGCTACAGTGCTCTAACAAATAATCGCATCCAGTGTTTCAGAGTTTAATTTAAAGGTTTAGTTTTGTATCCACATAATTCTGTGGCTAGTAACGTAATCAAAAGAGAACTTAATCTGCTGCATTCTGTATTAAATGGTTTAATGTCTGCTGGGTAGACAAAAAGATATTCTTTGTACAATGCGACCATGTGAAGTCTGTATAGTGAGCATGGTTGCGGTCTGTGTGTTTTCATCTTTAAAAAACGAGATATCCAAAAATAAATACGTATATCATTGCAGTGGGGTTCATCATTTCATACAATGATGTGTTTGAAAGCGACGCTTCAAGAACACAACCCTGTCACAGGATATGCACTGCACAGCAAAAGTTATTTTTCAGTGTGTCAAATTACCATATAGGCCTAATATAATATATAATACATTTGGCACTTCAAATAACATTTTTTTTAAGAAACCTCAGCCACACAGATTCTTTTTAACTTGTGTTAACCATACAAAGCAGAATTCAGATGTCTAATAAACAATTTTGTTTCTACATCGCTGACTGCAGACGTAGGCTATAAAATGTCAATTAGACTATACTGTAATAGATTTACCGTTACCTATCACTTTATAAATTATTCCATTCAATGTTGTGAATTATGAATAAAATTAATAAATATTTGTCTTTGGAGTTCAATTAAGATGATTTATGAACATATCTGACAAATACGAGGGTACAATCTTTTACCAAATTCTGCTTATACATAACAAGTTCCAGTTTTGAAGATTATCCGCTGATAGTGTCATTATGAATGACAATTCCGTGTACCTTTACACTTTCACTTCTCGTTTGAAGTCTCAGCGTCTCATAGAATTGATTCGTAATTTCCACTTTGTACGTCAAAATCTTACGTTGATAAACATTTAATACTATATTCCGTTAAAACTTATTTACAAAATCTAACTCACCACATAAAATAAGTTGAATTGTGAAAGATAAACATAGTGATGTAAAGAAAGAATCTTACATTGCTAACATCTCCCTCCGCGATATAAATAAACACTAAACAATTACCACTATAAAAATATATACTTAGTGTGTCTGTATGTTTGGATTAAACTATTAGTGATAACTCTTATGATTTCACAGCTTTACTTTTCTCTCGAAAGCATTGGCTTAAATGCCAATTTGATTTCTTTTGTACGTCAGAATCTTACATAGCAACACATTTAATGCTAAATTTCATTAAGATGAAATTACAAAATCCAGTTAACTAACCTGTACCAAAAACAAAGTGTATAAAAAAGGGGAAACTCGCCACTTGTGTAGGCCCCGCCTGGAGCAGGTCGTACACACGCGGTCCTACGGTCCGCACCTCACATCCCAGGCAGAACGAGTATATACGACACACTGTCTCGCTCGCCTAGCACAGACAAAGTCACATCGCCACTAACACGAATTGGCCACAAAACAGTTTCACACTCCTTTACGGTGCGCAGGCGCACAAGTTTTCCCCCACCACCACTCGCTTCAGAAGCAGATGTAAAAAAAAAAAAGCTCCCAGTTACCCCCTCGACATTGATGTGCTTTTGTTAACGCTTTCCATTTGGGCAGCGTCAGATTTAATCCGCAGTTTTATAGGAAAAAGTATGCCGTGGCCACATTTCAGCTTTTTATTTGATTTTCGTGTTTCAAACGACAAAATCTAAAGGTAAAGTCATCCATGACGGTGTATAAGAAAAGTGGAGGTAAAGCTTGACATATTCTTAACCTAGGCATTAAAAAAAGTAAAGCAGTTCCGCTACACGCACTCTAGGCCGCTTGGGGGGAGAGGAGGTAAAGCTCCAACCTCGGCAATTTTATATTTCGGCATCTAAGTTATGTCTACGATATATCTAGAATTAAATTTTAGTGGAATACACAGTCATCACAAGTTTTTATTATTGTTTTCCTATTTAGCGACATGTTTCAATGAGCATTCTTCATAAAAAATCTAATTTTACATACGTGAATCTCGATTTACTTCAATCGATGACTTTATGTTCAGTTATTATGGCACAAATAACATAAACTGAAGTAGTCACCACAGTTCAGGACATCTTAAAACAACTCAGTAAAAAGATATTCATCGGAGTAATTCGATAAACATAGAAAGCAAAGGATCTCAAGAAGTTGCTCACCTTTTATGAAATCCGAAGGCTCATTACCGTGTTCACAAGAGCCCGATATTGGACCCTATACCGAGTCATACGAATAAGATCAGTTTCAATATTATATTCTCATCTACGCGGAGGTCATTATGTAGCGGTCTCAGATATTCTGTTGCTTTCCCTTTCTGGAGTCTGGATGTTCTCAGCGTCTTGTTTCCAAACACTCCAAATCTGTATTCTTCCCTTAACGCGAGGGATCAAATTTCACACCCATACAAAACAACAGGCAGTATCTTACAGCAAAATTTGTTTAAAAGACGCATAAACCACAAAGCATCTGGAGAGGACTGTGCTGGCTTGTTGACCGGCAGGCAGGAACTGAATTGAGGCTGTAAAGGCCGCTGCTGCCTGCATTTTATTGACTTTTGCTTCAAAGCCCTCAACTGAAGAGTTGGGTATTTTTGCAACCACTCAGGCCTTATTCGCTTCATAAAATCCTCCGAAGAGGTAACACGCTTGTAGGCTAATTCACAGACGTCAAGCCCCAATGACTTTCATCAATATACAACAAATTATGAATCTCCTGATTAAAATATTTCTCATACATCCTTAATCTATTTTCTTACTTTGATACGAAAACCCATACAAAGGGAAATTGTAGTCTTGTACATTTCAATATTTACGTTCTAAGACATCAGGTGGGGAATATCTCACTGTCGTTCATTAATGTTTCGGTCCCCAAATTAATTTCGTAGATTAATGGAACATGCTTTCCCTTTCCTGGACACGTAGTTTCCACATATGCGTAACTGGCAATAAGCAGTATTAGCAGCAGACAATTTTCTAAGTGTAAAGCTGACATTTACGACATTAAATACAGCCTCGGCAACAGCAAAGCTCATTTACAAGTTCCGGTCTGTAACGTGCCGTTTCCAATTTGCGAATAGCTTCTTGCACAGATGTCGGCTCGAAGCTACAAGTCCGCTATCATGGAAGGAGTTTTCCAAATTTTTCTGATCAGAGGACCAAAGACATTATCACAAAAGTTACTAAAATCAACGAATGAGATTCGTCTATCTTGACAGGCGTTAGGAGACTTTTCAGATCGGAGGATCGAAGAGAAAACGAAATTTACCAAAAACCGCGCACAGAAACTAGCCATTAAATGGTGTTCATTATTAGCCCACTGTTCTCAAATTATTTGGCTATATTTTGTTTTAAAACTCTTCTTAATATTCAAATTGTTGTAAAATCAATGTTTAAAATAACAGCGAATGCATGGAAAAGACAGTACACCATAAAAACCAGGGCATCTGTCGTATACTGAGTTGTAGGCCTATTTGTAAATTAAATCAGCTCAAATAATATTAATTAATCTAAATATAAAATCAAATTACATTCTATGCTTTGGTTCCAGCCAAGAACCAGGTCAGAAATGAAGCCGTAGCTAAAGATAGGTCATGAAAATATCTAACGCACCAGCAGGTTGCGTGACGGATGAGTAAGGAGAATTTATTAGATTACATCTGACAGGTCAAAACGGAAGTAATCGGGAAAATACATACTCCAGTGCAACTGCACAATATAAATCTCCACATGAATTGCATTAGGATTAAACCCACGCCTTCACGGTTGGAAGGCAGTGTCTAATCGCCTGAGGTACTGAACAGCACCAAAATAATAAAGCTATTCGTAGAAATATTTTCACTTTGTCACTTCCTATGGTAGCCTGAAAACACGACAAATAAAATCTGTCGTAGTACGATTATAGATTTCTTTACTGCGCTGTTAAAAATTTCGGTGTTAATTTCAAAATTTGAACACATTAAACGAAACGTCATGGCCGAGTGATCAGCATTCCTGTTTCTACAACTAGATCTCCCAGTTAAAGCAGGTGGTATATACCAGTGGTATTCAACCTTTTTTGTTCGCGTACCCCCAAATAAAATTTCTCTTCAACTTTGTACCCCCAAAGTTGTTGGTGTATAATTCAAGTTATACATAGCATATAATCTACATCTAAAATAAATTAAATAAATTACATTACTGATTATTCAGTGTTTATCATAAAAAAAAATTAAATTTCACGTACCCCTTAAGATGTCTTCGCGTACCCCCGGGGGTACGCGTACCCCAGGTTTAATACCACTGGGCGTTAAAAGGTTAACTGAAATCTCGTTCATTTTATATTCTTCGTACAACGAACGTATAAAGTTTAGTAACAGCTTCGCCTGAAATCACCAAATATCGCTAATGTAAATATGTATATTTCAATGTAACCGAGAATTATAAATTATGAGTATAATACACGTATGTATCATGCAACTTTTTTTTCAATTTGCTAGAAAGTTTAGAAAGCTTCTATGACTAACACTGGTCTAAAACTCAGCAAAGTTTCAAACTTTGTAACTTCAAAACTGAACTTCAGCTGATATAATCTCGTTCCAAGCGTACGAATAAAGAAAGGAAACCACAATTTAGAACGGCAGACAACAAATGTGACAGCTTCAGTGGACAGCGTTTGTCCGAAGTTGGTATCTGGATAAGCTGAATCTCTTGAGAATAGAGCGCGCTCAGCAGAAACTAGAAAGGAGATTACAGGGTGATTCAACCGTATTGAGTGTGCTTCACGAGATCTACGGCAATAAATAAAATAATAACTTTAAATTGCGCCTACCATAACCACGTGGGCTCGGTCACCTCTGAATTTTCCTTGCCTTCCGTTTAACTTTTAAACCATTTCCCCATAACACTTTTAATCGGCATTTGGGCCTAAATATTTTTATTGTTTATATTTGTCCATTAACGCTTCCTGCCTCTGTATTTTGATACGTAGTAAAACCAGTTTAGTCAAATTTGTTTTTGCTACGGAGATTCAGCTCAAGTAGAAAATCCGGTAACTCCACTGAGGTTCGAATCGGGAACATACAAGTACACTCGGTAGCGAGTGTTATATTTGTAAAAGTTTTAAGTACGCTTCGCCTTTGTTGTGTAATTACCTGTTCATGTCCCTGTAGTTATAACAAAACAGCAATTTATAGGAAGCCTCTTGTAAACTGTTGAGCTATGATAATATTAATCCGTATTATAACGTAAAATTTTAGTTCAGACTAACCGTTTCAACAGTTTATCCCACGGAATTAGTGCTATAGTTGAACTCTGCGAACATCACTTGCAGCCAAAGATTCGGCAGGTACAGGACACCCTGATTCACAATTCACTTCCCTTATCAAAAGAATTACTCCACCTTTCTACTTTATCCTAATAACACCATAATAATTTATAATGCGAAATGGTATTCAAGTTTACCTCACAAGTTTCCCGTTCTCCTATTTTATGACGGAAGAGAGGTTATGGCATTAAGCCCATGTAATGTCACATCGCTCCCAGCAATAACGTTTGAACGAACTAATGGATTTTCATTAAACTTTGTATAAATATTATATAGCCATGAACCGCCCCAACTTTTTATATCTAAATTTCGTAATATAATAATACGGAAGCTGTACGAACTTCTGAGATGAAAGCGACATTAGCTCCGTAAAGTCTGTGGTAAAAAACCTCTAAAATACTCAGCGCCCCTCAAGAAATTTTCTGCGTAATTTAAATAAACAACATGACAGCCGTGCGAAACATATATTTAGCTTTAGGAATATAGCGATACCAAATTAAATCTTGGCGCTGGGCATAGGAAATGCATGGAGAGACAGATACTCCTACAAACATGAAATGAGACTTCTTCCATACGTTAACAATTACAAATATAGCAACGATGTGACATTTCGATACACGCATGTGTATATTTGTCCTGATTCAGTTAACAACCTCCCACCTAGTTATTGTATTATGGTCTTATCTCAACCGCTTCTAAAGTTCAGTCTTTAAACATGTTCCCCACCAAATTTTGTAGGCATTTCTTGTCTCCCACGTCCGATTCCAGCTCACTGTAGCCTCACTGTCACTGTCACTGTCCTAATACAAACGACGTTCAACAAAATTCAGTATTCACAGTGTTTCTCTTCCTTGTCTTGAAGCAGAAGTGTGTATTAGCAAACCACTGACTTATTGTGCTGTACCTAGTACAAGCGCTCAGGTATTAATATGTGTCTAGAAATAAACAATATTCTAACGCCTGCGTTCTGAAACTGAAAGTCATATAGACTGTCGGCGCCGCCCCGAGTCCCAGTTCAGACCCACAAATATCTGCTGTTGACTTCAAAATAGAACACTTACTCGTTTATTATATAAGCATGACAAGAGCCACTGTATGCATACACTTTACATAAGCATACAATCATGTGGTTTATAATTCCCGCAGATATTTTCGACACATAAAATCCTATTACGATTCATTTGTAACTTCTAGACCTCTTCATTCATTTCTGCTCCGTCGACACTCTATTCTATCGGATACAGCGTCAATCTCTCTCCACATGACCAGTGCCACATGTGTGTGTCAGCCGTGTTTCTCATAAATACATTTTAATCAAGTTTCATAAAAAAAATATTACAGAAATTAAATTCTAAAGGTGTACTGTGTAAAGTCACGTCATTTGGAGAAGTGTGCCAAATGTTTAAATAGACCTACTTCATTGTATAATTATGTTTGTTGCTACTCTGCGAGAAGCATACGTCTTCCACAATGTGTCACTAACAGAGAACATTCTAGGGCCAACGTTTTCAAATATTTTTCTATATTTTTTAATCTCATCTGTTCTGTTTTAAAACCATTTATCTTCATAAATACGTACACATATGCATACTTCACAAAACCCTGTAAATGGTTTCCTGATAAATACTTTCGCCTCTCATATTTACTTTGTGCATTTAATAATGGTGATTCAATAATATAACACGTGTTCCTTAAATACTCCATACGACAGGCCTACATACTGCATAACAGAAGAATACTAAGTTGTTATAAATTATTGCCTGGTATACAAAATTCATTTTCGCTAGAAAACCTGCCGAAATGAGACCACTTGGAAGACTAGCCACAGTTGGAAAGAAGATGTTAAAATTAATCTTAATGGAAAAGTGTGGACTAGATTCAGGCGACTCAGAATAGAGATAGGTGACGGGCCCTTGTTAACACGGTAATCGGGTTTCATAAAAAATTATTCTCTTGACTAGCTACACTACTATTAGCTTTCAAGAAGGATTCTGTTCCATGGAGTTAGTTTAGTTAGTAATGATAAAATTAACATTTTTCTCGTTATAAACTATTGGGTAATGTTCCACTTTCTCTTTGAGACATAATTTGCATCTACTGAATTGTCTTTAGTGAAAACATCTCCACATATGATACCGACTGTTACCACAGATTTATATTTTACCTATTACTTTAGCAGGTTTTACAAAATCACTTCTTTTAGCCAGTAGACTACATAACTAAGAAATTCCGTCATATGTAAAGGGATACTATGAAATTGTACACATGGAATTTTAAGTAGCTTTTATAAGTCTTTCACTTCAACATATGGCATATATTTCCCCCTTAGAGCGAGAGACAAGATCAAGGTACACACACATAAGAAATGTGTAAAATTATAGTTCGTTTTAATACATTTCTTTAAGATTTTAATATTGTCCTTCCATCAACGCCCAGGTGTCCCAAGGAGTATTTTCCCTAAGAGTCTAATTATGTCATAAAACAACCCGCATCTGCAGAACCTCTGCTATTACTAAGAGTCCAGATTGTTCTGCATGTAATTCATTCAAGTCAGATAATCACAAATAGCAAAATAGCACGTGCTTAGAGCCTCATTAACAACGCCGCTTAACTTCTTTTCTGGTATTTACGAGTTTATTAGTCAGGCATCTAACAGCAGGTACAGGATTACCGAAGACAAATCTATAGAACCTGCACTGGACCTCGAAGTTTGAAAACTGGCACGTGGCCTCCGACAGCGGTAAATCTCTCATGTACGCGAAGTCTGCTGGCGCAACAGTTGGACATCAGATCAAAGTGACTCAGAGCCGAGAAGGAAACTTGGCAAAAAAAGAGGGACAGACACACAGTCTTCATGAAAGTATTATATGGATCTGCATGTTATCAGCTCCATGTTGACTTTACGAGACCAAAGGAAAGCTTCTGTGTCAATATTTACGGTAGGTTAAAGCGTGGAAAGAAGGATCAATTACTCAGTTCTCGTTCCATTAATTTCGTACGTTGCTTTTTATACCCGATGGTTCATTCAAATTGCAGTTAATACATAATATTTATAGAAACCGGTGCATTAGCTCAAATGTGACCACGGAAAGAGACAGTTGAAATGTATCTGTATTTTGAAGGTATCAGATTCGAATTTCGGATAAGTTTACGGGTATCTTGAGTATTTAATGAATTATACGAAAGCCTAGGCGCAGATGGTAGGATAATATTAAAATGTAACTCCAAGAAACACAGTTTGAGAGTGTGGATTAGGTTCAATTGGCACAGACAAGGTCCAGTGGCGGGATCTTGTGAACATGGCAATAAACCATGGGGTTTCAAAGCTGACTAGCTGAGCAACTACCAGCTACTCAGCGCCTACATGGCGTATAGTGGGACAAACTTTACTTTACTATATACATGTGCATCATTCAGTTCAATAATACATAATTAATCATAAAGTAAAGTAAAGTTTGTCCCACTATACGCCATGTAGTGAACATCATTGTAGCGAAAATTCATTACATATATCGAGAAAGGGGCATTAATGTTTTTCAAATACATTAAATCAAATGCTAATCAATTGTACGATCATAAAGTAGGGCTTACGGTACTTAAAATGTTCTAAACTGCTAAGTACAAAACTGAAAACAGATAAACCACTTAGAACATTCACCCTTAAAGAGCTTCCGTCACACACAACTCGTTTCACGGAGCAGAAATCTTGGCTCAAGCTAAGAATAGACGCGCCGAATGTCGCATATATTTAGAAGTACCTATTGTTCTTCAGCTCAAATGCTTTAGGCACGCATATTTTATTTTTATAGCGAATTAAAATGCACAACATGCTTACAATACATATGTGTTAAAAAGACCCCGCAAACCCCGAATTTGGATAAGTAAGCGGTGTCACAACGCGAAGGATAGCTGAGTCCTTCATTGTGCATTGTTTGTTCAACCAGCCATTGCATGCCCAAAACTGTTTCCTTCGTCAAGGTGACATGTGAACATTAAGATCTGAGATTCTCAGGTCGCTGAAGATATCAATGTCGGGATCTTCATTGGTTCTGATGCCCTGTGGTAGATACTGACGTTTCGGAAGCAGGAGGTTACGTTCCTCCAAAACGCCGGTATCTACGAGTACCTACTAGCCCACAGGGCATTACAACTCAGAAGACCAACATCGATTTCTGTAAGCACTGGCTTTGAAGTGTATGTTTTTTGCGTTTGTTTTATGAAAGGACATAATGAGCCGTAATTTATATATAGACTCATGTAGAACCATTTTCGTGTGTGGGTGTATCTCCGGCATTCTTAAACAACTGACGGCTCTTTATCAAACTTGGTGTAGGCCTGACTCAGTGCAAACTCCTATGGAAGTTCCTTATATATCCATTCCCTACTCTGCATCCCTATAACAATGCTGTGATAACATTTCTTGTAAACGATCGGATGTCATTTAAGAAACTTACTTCTTTTTCGCTGTGCTACACAAACACTTTCAACTTTTCCTCCCATGTCCTGTTCTGTTTAGTGCAACATGCAGTTGGCAATATGGAAACACCAATTTCGCGGTCCTTGCAACTTGTTTATTGAAATTGCAAACGTCAATATTACTAGAAATTGCCTTCGTTGTAACGCAAACTGTAAACTTGTCTTGCTTGGTGTGGAGTCTACACTACATATAAGCACTTTATCTCATCCATTGCTAAAGATCAGAGACAAAAATCCTAACTTAGGTCTGTCTGTTAAAATTCAACAATCTTTTTAACTGGTTAATTTCCTTTTTGGCAGCATGACGTTCCAGTTTTAAAATCTGTGAATGAACTGGCACCACTTTACTCGCGAACTCCACAGAAGAGTTTCTGAGAAGCTGATAGTCGCTCACCTGGTCAATAAATTCCACTCATTTTACGGATTTCGGTGGTTCATTACCTATCTCAGAAGACCAGCAACATTAATCTCATGAGTTCGAAAATGAGAAAATTCACGATAGTGGCATCTGTCTTATTCGAACAAAGCACACCCCATTTTCTAGAACAGATACAGCCAATATTTCATTCCTCAATAAAAATGACATATCAGCACTGTACAAGGCAGTTCGCTCGAGTGTAAATGACCATCTTAAAGCGTTTTACAAGTTTAGAAATCCCATTTGTTGGAAATTTCCTATTGAAACAGATCAGGCAGTTTTTAAGAAATGCATGCAACTACGAATCTTGATAACAACGAGATACGCGAACACGTAAAAGGTCTTCTCCTTAATTTAACGACTGTTTATCAACTGAATATATTTACAACGTCGAATGTGATAATGATTAAGAAAGATGTGAAGGAAAGCAGTCGTGTGCTAATTTTAAGGTACTATCCCAGCATCTGCGTGGAGATTTTGAGGAAAACCACAAAATCACCATCATCCATATATTCGATCTCCGGACTAAGAATCGAAACCGAAACTTCTAGAGTAACAGTCACAAGACTTTCGGTACCACAGCTTTCAGAAGTAGAGTGAGATGATGATGATGACGACGAATCTGTAATAAGTTATTGATCTTATTTAAGATCTGCGTCTCATTCACGAATTCAATCTCAAGTGTATCTAACTGAACAGGAAACGCTAGCCTCGCTCTGACGTCACAAAGTAAGTAATGGCATCTCGATCGGGTTGAGCATTTCCATAAGTAGGAGCGTGAGACATTAATAGTTGTCCCTGATTAGAATACGCAATGCGTTCCTTGCAAACATATAGCTACGAGATCTTCGCAAGAACCAGATTAACAGGAGGTGTTCCGTGAAAACACCACCACCTAATTAAGTTACCATAGTACGTACGTATCTCCATTTCTTACGAAGAAGCCAAGATGGATTTCCTCCGTCGAATATAAAAACGTGAGCGCTTCTACTAATTCCATCTGAGCGTTACACACATTAATGGCTTTTTAAAGTCCGCTATATTGGAAAATCTTAGGCCTGCCCCAGAAAGACGGGCAAACGTCTGGAATATTAAAATATTTTCTGCCACGAAAATTGTGTCCGTTGTCAGTGACTCGCATTCGGCAAAACTTGGGATGTAAAATGTTTATGACATTTCTGTCTTCCGGTTATATTTCCTTACAGGTTGTACACAACTAAAAATATAAACTCCGGTTACATAAACCATTTATATCAACATTATGTTGTTGTTTTTTTCCTTAGTTGACTCATAAAGTAAACGTGTAATGGGGAAACCGAATCTGTCTGTCCGTAACACTCATCACTAAAACTAATAATCTGATTTCAATTAACTATGGCTTCAGTATTCTACATTAAAAGTTGTCGGACAAACTTAATTTTCGCCCAAATCGTCCCAATATACTCCCTATTTCACAAGAAACAAAAATCTTACTATTTGACATTAAACATTATTCGTGGTGGTATATATTTAGCGAAGCACAAGGACAGATAATTTATAAAGTGAGTTTTTAGTGTGATTAGATTTGCTACAAAAGATCTATATCTGCAATAAATTCATATCAAGACAAACGCAGAATCAAAAGCAAAGAAAGCATTTAAAAAAAGTGTACTCGTAACTGGAACAGACTACGAATTTCATTAACGAAAGTTAAATGTGTGAAGTCTAAAATTTGATTAGTCTATTAATTACACACAGGAATTTCGTAATATTTCTCTGATGGGGGATCAGCCGCTCTTGTTTTCCGGTAACGGCT
>NW_019060064.1:609276-635479 GCF_000696155.1 Zootermopsis nevadensis
AGCTACCACAGACCCATCTTAAGCGTAACTAATTCAAGTTAAATAAGCAATGTCTTAATCAAAATTTACTCAATTGTAAAGCATGTATAAAGGAAATATTTAGAATAAAGCCAATACATAAACTTCCTTTCCGTATAGACGTATTTACGTCAAATTCTCCAGAACCGTGGTTCAACTGACACTTTTTAGTAAATTTAAATGGTATTTACCATTTAAGAATCAGTAAAATAGCATGCAGTTGGTTAATCTATTGTTTTATTATGTATAATACCTGAAAGCCAAATGAACTTAAGGCGTTCAATTACAGAACAAGAACATATCTCTAACAGCAATAACATATATGTAAGATTTGAGGTTTTCACAGCGATGAGTATGAAGATTTCTGTCTTCTGGGTTGTTGCGCTGTGTAGTATGACCTCTGAAACGTTTCTTAACATCTACCATACTACACAGCGCAACAACCCAGAAGACAGAAATCTTCATAGCGTAGATAACTTAGAACGAATCGCCCTGATGACGGAGGCAGTATGATCTCAGAAACGTTGGTAAACATCGACCATACTACACGGCGCAACAACCCAGAAGACAGAAATCTACATACTCAACGGTTTTAAAACCTCAAATCATACCAGTCCAATGTCTTTGTGTACACACATCTGTGGCACAAAATTTAAATTTAGTCTCACGACAAAACGTCGAAAATCTTAAAATTTCTACAGTCTTCCTGTAGGGAGGTTTGAAGTAAACCTATTCAATAAATTCTGCAGCATGAAGTCATACGAGTAAAGTTGAAGCTGTTGAGATTCAGCCCTACTTGATCATTTATAGCTGTGTTTAATTCAGTTACGATCAAAGTGATGTCTCGTAACCTACCCAAACGCAACTCTTGGCGAGAAATTATCGATTCTCCAGTACAGGGGAGGTCACTGCTCGCGTCATCACGCCAGTCGACCTTGATAAGGGTTGGAATTAAAGCAGGGCGGGGTTGGTACTCTGACACCCCAGGTCATTTCGATTTTATATGCTACGCTACACTACTGTTGCCACAACAAGGCATTCTGGGAAGAACTCGTGACGCCCAGCTTTGCTTAGTACGTTTCTAGACCCTATGTATTCTGAGCTACTGCCAACGTCATAACAGAAACTACAGACAAATTTGATATGTTTCATCTCGTATAGTGCAGCCGGCGAGAATTTATTAATTTATATTTACTATTTCCACTGGAGGACTACATATGTTGGCTAAGTTAACGTTTTGTAGACTTTTCCCCAGTGTTTCTATATATCTCTTATGTTTGTAGATAAATAAACAATATTTTATGCCAAAATTGTAGGTACGTTTATTATGTATCGCCTTACAACATTTCACACGTCTAGTTACAATGGTTCTTTATTTATTGCCGTAAAGCCCAGAACAGAGTATAAGCTTTTTGTATTTCACGACTCCTGGGTTGCTTATTTACATAATTTTCAGAAAACACTTCACAGCTTAGATGTTTTTCTAAGATGGGTCGTACCACAGATTTACAGTGCTTCCGCTAATGTTGCTTCAACCACAGATCGTTTAACGCTATCACGCTGATACAAGGTTGGGTGTCATAGACCCATAGTCATACTTCGTTCAAATTTGCCGAAGATCCTCCGTCCTCTAGTTCGGAACTTATTAAGGGGGCGGACACATATTTGCACGGACATGAACAGCTTATATGAACATAGGCTAAGCATATGTTGTTTTATGGCGAACTAACTCACCTACTTCAATGGGACAAGGGTCTTCTTGAGCAGCTAATAGTCCCTGAGCTGGTAAAAATATTTCACTCCGCTTTGTGGAATCGTAAAGTTAATTATATTTTGCCTTATTAAGTAAGGAAATTAAGGCAGATCCTAATAAATTACGTCTTTATGTTGCACTCCTTGGATTCTCAATATAAATTGGGTTCATTCCGCACCATGCAGAAGTCATAGTATATTATTTCACATTTATACATGCCCAACCTCTGTGACCATCAGAAAGAGATTTGAGGTTCACAAGGCAGGAAGAAGATTGCTGTGTACAAGATTACACAGAGTCAGAACGCAGAAGACCACGAACATAGCATTATGACCCAGAAAACCTAGTCAGTCGAACAACATACATATAATAAAACATTGATTACATATAGGGCATAATTTCATTGGTTGTAACACAGATTTTTCAATTCTAACACAAACAAAAATTAACTTAAAATAAATAAAATAAAAAATAAAACAATGGTAGATTTTACCCACGACCTCTTAAATACGAAGGAAGCCAACCTCTTGGCCGTTATGTTTGATAGACATGTTTCTTACTTAAATTTTTCCTTCCTTAATACATACGGGCAGATAATCCACATAAAGTTGAAACAGGTTTAAAAGAAGACAAATACACATTACATATTTCTTATCTTAAATATGCCTAAAATATTTTAGAACAATTGAATACAAAAATGTGTTGCTAGTTTCCACTTATCTTGAAGACAGCAAAATTATAAACGATGATGTAATGGTCATTTTCATTACAACCACGATAATGATAATTATCTTATAAATTAACAAATTAAACAACAGATTTTTGTAATTAGAGGGATGGGTATATTTTTTGGTTCATAGTGTCACATACTGTAGAAATTGTTTTAGAACACAGCTAATACACATCAAATATATAAACTAACATTTCCACGACGTTTGTGTTTTACCAGGGAACAGAAGTCTCAGCTTATACAAAACAACAAGCAAGTAATAAGGAAATCAAAATTAAGAAGTCAGTAGAATATTATTCAGTCACTTACTTCAGAGTATCCTAGAATACACTCTGAAATTAATATGCTCCAGGTAGGAAAAATAATTTACTTATATTTTGCTTGGATGAAGAGGTTTATGATTTCTTGCATTAAGCACAATGAAAAAAATATTGTCTCAAATTCTGCTGAACAAGGAGACGTCCATTAGATGCAAACAGCCAAGATCTTCGAAAAATTGGCAAACCAGTCCACCACAAAACAATAACATAACTCAGGACCATAAACAACTTTAGCTACAAACTTTCACAAACACCCATGAATGTTACATTATTTAAGTTTTTTTAACGTTGAATAACGTTTAAAAAATCACAGTACACTCAACGGAAACTGTACGATGTAAGGTAACGCTGGTGTGCAACTTTTTCAAACGCCAATAACTCGAGACCTATGTAAGATAGAGAATATAAACCTACATGTAAAGTAAAGTAAAGTTTGTCCCACTATACGCCATGTAGGCGTTTGGGGTGAGTGGAGGTATAGCTCCTCTCTTCCTTGACCCCGGCACTAGATTGGGGTGAGTGGTCAGCATCACGCCCCGGCCGGCTTTACCCCCGGGAAAGGACCCCGGTACCCATTGTATAGGAGGCTGGGTGGGCCCCAGAGCCAGTCCGGACGCAAAGGCTGGAGGAAAAATCCTCTGCCCCCATCGGGGATCGAACCCCGGTGGTCCAGCCCATAGCTAGTCACTATACTGACTGAGCTATCCCGGCTCATATAAACCTACATGTAAATTAAAGAGTAAATAAAGGGTTTTTTCTACATGATGTTTGCTTTATTCTATAATGCATATTGAAATAATTACCCAAAACATGTAATAACTATAACCTCGTTCCTTAACTTCAACCGCTTGCCACGTCTAAAGCGTAAGAGTTAGATCGGGACATATTGTAAGTGAAATACGTAAATAAACACGATCTTTTCAAATTTGCAAACAGATTTCAGCTAACTCTTACGGTTTAGGAGTTTTGGCCATTTATTTGGTAACAGAGAAGGGTTCTAGAGTGAGTGTGTTGAGTACATGACGCAACACATAGATAAGCCGTCCGTGGATGACGTCACGTATAGATAAGATGTAAATGTATACATTAATGTGTAAATAAAATTTTATTTCTGTACAAATATACTTCTACAGTTAAACGTTATTCAACATTAACTAGGGAACTGTGGTTCCACTGTCAATTTTTATTTATTTATTATAAAGTTTCAACCTCTATTGAAGACTAAATGTTTCTGTTCCAGTCCTTCTAGTTATGGTCTACTGATCTTCCTGCCCTCTACCCTCATCTAATAAGGGTAAAGGAACCTACTTCTGAGATGAGTAAGGATTCTATTATTATGATCTGAAGCTTTCACAACGACTAAGTATAATGAATTCTTCTCAGGCTACCAGCCATGTCAGGTGGTTTAATGGAGAAAACATCAACATTTCAAGAACCAGCTTTGTTTTCAACCTCAGTGTCCTGAAGATCAGTACCCTGAGGACAAGAACATAGATGGTTCCATTAAACCACCTTACACAGTTGGTAGCCCAAGAAGGATTCTATTTATTCTTGATAAAACTATGAAGAAGGAAATGGCACACCTGCAACTTAAATCTGAGCTGTAGCAGGGACCAGATATTCCCCATGTTCACAAAGTTTCATCTCTTTCAGATATGTCAGAAGAAATATGCATGAGTTCAAATCCCCACTGGAGTTGCCTGGTGTAAATGCAAGACTTCTGGCAGAGGAGCGCAACACCTTAACCCTAGATCGATTCCATCAGCATCATCAAAATGATTACACACACCATTACCTGACAATGACCAATACATAACTGGCTAATACTAAAATAAATAACTTTCTGACTGCACTTTTTACATGCAGTAACATTTTCACCGAAATATAGACCTGGCTAATTGATGCTTACTTTTTAACAAATAAATGTGTGTTTCTAACACTACTGAAATTCAATATATCTCAACATTAAAAATATGTAAACATGAGCGTGTCTAAAAAGGTTAACAAAAGTGGTTAAGGTATTAATAAACACTTTGGCACATTTTAATTTTATGCAAAAAAGACTGACATCCAACTATAGAAAGCTCACCTACTTCCTCATTTATAGGATTAGATTCTAATGAAAAATACAGAAGAAATATTATGCCTCATGTGAAACAAAACATTAAAATGTAGTCCTACAGTATGAGCATGCCATACCGCAGCAAAATGATCAAAATTACACGTGTGTATAACTTGTTCACTGTTTGTTCACTATGAAATGAAATTGTAGGATTTGAGGTTCTCATGGTGGAAGTATGAAGACGGCTGTCTTGCTACCTCCATCAGTCCTGATGATGGAAGCAGATCTCTGAAACACTGGTAAACTTCTAAAAAACTACATGGTGCTTCAAGCCAGAAGACAGCCATCTTCATGAAATTAAATGGTTTGCTCACTTCTCAACAAAAAACAAGTGATGTGAAGTGATGTAACTGCTTCCACACATGCGGCTTATTCTTCACCCTGATGATGGAGACAGCACAGACCTCTGAAACGTCAGTAAACTTCTACCAGACTACACAGCGCAACAACCCAGGGGCCAGCCATCTTCAGACTCACCGCAGTGAAAATCTCAAATCCTACTTAAAAGATTTATTGTAAGTGAAACAAATGAGAGAGGATATTCATTATGGTGATGGTATGTGCACAGGGTCTTTTGAAAGAAAAGAAAGAAATTGCTGGAAGCAGGGGAGAGAGGGATGTCATGTGATGCACTGTGGCTGGTATTTCCAGGTTAGCGAGGGATTTTCCTTTTATGGGATGCTACTAAAACATGTTTTACATAACAATTACAATCACTTTCTTTTATGTTTGAATGTGGTCTTTGGAGGACATGAGTCCATTCATCAACAAGAAGCATCTATTTGTAAGTTTGCTGGCTCATGAAAATGATTGAAGTGGCCAAAGATACATCAAAATAAGAGTAAACTTTGCCTTGCACTTTAATAAAGAACTTCCAAGGCTTTGATCACCCATATTCTGACAATGGTTCACTTGCTCTGACTGTCTTCACCTCAATCCTTCTCCCCCTTACCTACTGGTCAAGCCTGCTCCTATTCTACCACCTGCTTCTCCACATGCAGCTTATTCATCACTCTGATGATGAAAGCAGTAAGGCTGGGGCCACACGACCATACGAAGTACGTCCGTTGCAACAGACGTACTTTTGTACGGACGTAGGTGAGGACACCACACGAGCGCCAATAACCGTGGCAGCTTGAAAGGATTTAGAAAAAAAAATAATAGTATTGTATTTACTTACAAATCATAATTCTATGACGGACGTCACGATGTGCATTACAACGGACATACTTTGTACGGTCGTGTGGCCCCAGCCTTAACACCTCTGAAACCCTAACCAACTTCAAGAGACTACATGCAATATCCCAGAAGTCTGCCATCTCCATAACATGTAAATTGATATCAGTGTCATGCTCCCTTATAAATAAAATGTTCATGTGTTCGGCCACCTATATCATCTGATCATAACTTGAGGCCATCCATGTATAATTTATAATATAATAACTTAATACCTTATATATTCATCCATCATAAAGGGAGTAAATCTGGGCTTCTTGCACAGACTGTGAAAATCATTACAAATCGATCACAATTAGTTGTGAATAATCAAACTGCCCATTAAGCAAATTTGTAACTATACTGCTGGGCTGAGTTTCATGCTTTATGTGACAGGTGCTGCTAGAAGTACTCTTTATTCTGCATTTGGATCAAAAAATAATGCTGTAAGAGCAAATAACAGGAACACTAGTCCACCAATTAAGGTCACTGAAAAAGAAAAAGAAAAAATAGAATTAATATTAAACCTAGACAAGAAGATTAAACAGCACACTTAAAAACAGGGTGCTGAGGGGAATATGTTTACCTAAAAGAAAGGAAGTAACAGCATAATACAGAAAATTACATAATGAGCAAATAGGTGGAACATGTAGCATGTATAAAAGGGACATGAAATATATGCAAAATTCAAGTCTGAAAAATTAAATGGAAGAGACCACTTTGTAAATAAGCCTAGACTGGAGGATAAAAATAAAAATAATCTCTAGAAAATAAAGTCTGAAGACGGATTTAATTCATCTGGCTCAGAATAGTATCCAGTGCCGGGCTCTTATGGACACGGTGATGAACCATTTGGTTTCATAAAATGTGGGAAATTTCTTGGCATGCAGAGTGACCATTAGCTTCTCAAGAAGGACTTTGCTCTACAGAGTCAGTTAACATATTGCTGCAGTCTAGAGGTTAGTATTCCTGTTTTTCTTTTCAAACATGCTAAGTTTGAACCTCAGAACGAATGCCAGATACCTTGATATGTTTCTTAGGCCCGTCACATAAATGCTGGGATATCTCTAGAAATCATGTCACAAACACTTCCATCCTTAACCTTTGCAGTTCATTCCATTTCCTCTCATTTAACACTATATAATCTATACAGTTAATAAAGTATCAACACACCAACAAATTCACAAAAACAAAAATTAATCTCATAGAACTCAGAAATCCCTACAAATGACACTAGCATCGTTCCTACATTAGAATTTACACGGCCACCATCTCTGTATCTCTGCCAATAAATATGAGTTTAAAAGCAGAAATCATCTGTCTCATTCAAGAGATACTTAGATTGAATTCCAGTTATGGACAGATATCCTGACAGGTTTCCTTCAGTGTCTCTAGACGAAAGCTGAATCAGTACCCTAAATAGACAAGCCCACTCTCTCCTCCATCCCTCACAATTCACTAATCACAATGTTCACATAAATTTTTCAAAAATAAAAGACTAGTTCAAAAGTTATTTAGGGGCATAGATACACATACACACACACAAATTTGATGATACAGTTGTATCAACATTTATGTACAGACTAATTTCTTAAAACTGTACAATAGTAAATTTAATGTCCATAAAATGTAATTAAGTTCCTACATAACAAGGAAATTATGCTAAAAGTAAGTTATATATAACAAACAAAACTAATTAACTTACAGGACAAATATATGTACACAATCACTTATTTACTTTTTCTGTGAAAATACTGATTGAGTGGGAGAAAGATGCGTCATTTAGTGCTAATGATAGCTATTAATAGCAACATTCAATAAACCATATATAAAGAAAATATGCAAATGTTTACTGACTGAAGAGAAGAACCAAAGATATGCCTTACCCGTTCTGACTGATATCTTCTGAGCTATCATTCGACCTCCCATAACTGCCAGCCCTGTACAAAGGGCATGGCCAAGAATTCCTCCAATTGTGACGCCTACCACATCCTACAATAAAAAGACAACCTGAAACATTATGCCACACCAGGGACTTTACAACTACCAGCAAAATGACAGTGTAACGGGCAAAATCAAAAGATTAAAATGGCAAATGGGTGAACACAGATGATATAGGATTATGCACAAATATCCAGTGATTGTCTATGCTCTGTGCAACTACAAAAAACAAGAATAATCCCTAAGATACACAGTAAAACTCTGTTAATGTTGTTGTGCAGAACTGGCAGGATAACATAATATGTACCAATGTTCATATGCTACAACTAAATATATTGTATAATTGTGTAGGTTGCTCTGTGTTACTGCATATGACTTATAGCTAAGGGCTACAATGTCTTTCTGTATTTTTAAGCATGTTCATGGTCCATCATCTGCAATTAAACAATGGTTGCAACGATCTACAGCAGTAGTTGTACATGTTTATTAGTGCAGCACTTCATTTGCCAAACACATTAGTTATAAATCTTGCAAATAATAAATCAACATTAAATTCTTGATGAAAATTGAAGTAATGCCATTGAAATTTAAAAAAAATTTACATCAAATCTATCAACAAAAAGAAATAGTAGAATACATTTCTTTTGTGTTTGTGTGTGTGTGTGTGGCGGGGGGGGGACTACTCAAATAAAGGGATAACAACTGCTTTTAAATCTCATTCAGGGTAGATATGGATGTATGTTTCTGTGTTGTCCTGTCCTGTATGTGTATGGGGCTGCACTGAACCAAACCTAACCAGCAGTCCCATCAGATATCAGAAAAGTCACAATTTCAACATTAATTCTGAATGGAACATGTCAGGGCCTAATCTGTGAAAGATGAAGTTGTTATTTTACCATAAACAGATAATCACAACTTACCTCTCTGGCTGCAAGAATAATTGTAGTTAACTGTGAACGATCACCCCACTCAGCTAAAAATGTAAGTGTGAAGGCTTGAATAAAGATTCTAGATATTAAGGATAATATAGTTTTTCCAGGTTTTACAGATTTTCTAATAATCCCAGACTCTGAATCTTGAATCAAGGATGAAGATGCTTCCTTCTCATACTGTAAATAAAAAAAACATTATTTGTCAGTTTTAAGACAAATATTAGCATCCAGCAGTGGGTGTTACATGAAGCAAATTAATACCTCATCCTCTCTCTTCCGCAAATCCAACTGAACCTCTTCAAACTCCTCTTGTGCTTCATTTGGAGACATATAATAGCCTTCTTTTAACATCTTTAGCCCAAAAATGGCAAAAAGGGCAGTGGATATATAATAAGTGTAGGCATGAGGAATTATAGTTGCTGCCCATCCAAACACAACTGTAAAGGGGAACATATAACAGTTACAAATAAACACAAAGGGAACCATCTACAAGACTACAATGTCAACCCAGAATATAATCACCTCATTACTTCTGAGCACCTCAAATCTCATAACCCTTTTGGTAGCTGCACAGCAAATTCATAATCAGCAAGCAAAGCCATAAATATTCTGATAAACTAAGGGCCACTTCATTCAACAACAATACAGCTTTCAGCTTCAGAAACAGAATCCTGGATTAACCCTCAGCCACACCTAACAAAGTGTAATGCCCTCACCATGTTCAAAATATAAAACATAATGCAGAAAGGGAAAACTTTTATACAAATGTAACAGCTGTCACCAGATTGCATGCTTCAAGGCCAAATTATTTTTACCCTTTTTACCCTCCAAAAAAACTCTGCTGCTCTAAGTCAATAGACCAGTGCTGCTAGCTTTGCTATGCTGCAAGTTAAGCTGTCTTCACTCACATGAGCTTTAATGTTCATGTTGCACCATTGTATGATTTAGTTATGAACTTGAAGCATACAATATGGTGATGAAGATTGCTGTCTTCTTGGTTATTGCACCATGCAGTCTGGTAGATTTCCACCACTGTTTCAGAGGTCATACTGCCTCTGTCATCAGGGTGATAACATTCATCGCCCTGACACGCAATAACCCAGAAGACAGCAATCTTCAGACTCACCGCTATGAAAACCTCAAATACTACAATTTGGTGATGGCTAATACAGCAAAAACCAACACAATAAATGTAGATTTGGGAACTTCTTGGCAACTTATAAACAGTGTGGATATCTTTACAATATTCTTAATAAACACACCTAACAATGTCATATAGAAACTTACCTGAGAGAATCGTCATAAGCCCCAAGGCAAAAATAGCTCCTAGAAATACAGTAAGACGGGGATGTCGCATTGCCATAATGGCTGCAATGAAAAAGGTTTTATCTCCCAACTCTGACACAATAATAACTGATATAGATGCAATAAATGCATGAATGAAGCCAACGTTGCTTTTACTTCCATTTTCATTCTCACTATTTACATCAGCAGCTTCTGAAATATGTCCTTTCTGTAAAAGGACAAACAATGCTCGTTATTGTAAGCTGACAACATGAAACAAATTTTTAACAGTAACAAATTAAACTTCCTATCCTAGTAGCAAGCCTCAGGCCTCAAACTGTGCGCATTTTCAATTGCTGACAAAAATCTGAATCAGTAGGCCTACCTAGTTATATATGTACACAGACGCAAGAACAACACTGGTGCCATAACACCCGAGTTAAAAGCAAATGGTCACTTATTATTAATACTCAAGTATAACACATTAAATGCAAATGAGTAGCAACATGTACATAGCACACTGACACATAGTTTTTATTGAGAGGCTTAACTTATTGGTAATATGTCTGATGTTTATTCCTTATATACAAGAAATTTACAATATCTGTCAAATAACTTTTGCTAACTTAACAAATGAACTGAAGTAAAGTATTATTTGAGGAACCGGGTTCAGCTGCACATTATCAAATTAAAATGTGTTATACGCACTCAATGAAAAGAATATGGATATATGGAATATACAATATTGTACAAGTGCAAATTTTCTGCCATGTAGAATTATTCTTTATTTACTATCAAGAAAGGTATGTTTAGGTGCAGACCTGATCACAGAATATGCATGAACAGAGGACAAGAATGTGATCGTTATTCTACTGTGTAATGTTGTCATAACAACCACCTTCTTGAATTATTTTGTCCTTCACATAATAGAAGTCTAACAGAAAAAGTAAATTCTTAATAATTCTTACAACAGGGTTATGTTACAATACTGTGGTATAGTTAAAGTTAAAAAAGCCTTACATGTGGGTAAAGTGGGGCAAAATACTACACTCAATTCCAGAATTCTATACTACTACAGAATATACTACATTCTATTCTAGAATTCTATAGATTACTACTGCAGAATACTATATTCCATCCTCACTGAATTAAAGCTACACAATACAATAGCATATGGTACTTGTAAAAATATACATACTACTGAAGGCGGATTATCTGATTTTGGACCATCGACTTCAACTGGTTCCTTCTCAGCTTGAACAAACGAAGAAGATAATACAAGCACCACAAATAAAAGAATATGTCTCTTAGGAATGTATCTCCACTGTATTCCCAATATATTCACTGTCATCTTATTATTCTATCACAAAGACGCATGGATAATAAAAACACCTCAGAACTATAAAACGCAGTATATGCAAAAATGAGGAGCAGATTATTAAGAACAGCTACGAAAAATATAATTCCAAAATATTTGCTCAGATGATAATACGTCTCACTAATTTGCAACCAGCCTTGCCTTAACTTGAATTATAAAAACTGGCAACAATTATTCCAATTTGATGGCATGCTGATTAAAAATTAAACAATCTTGCCATCGTAACTTAATCCCTATCTAATTCTTTTCATTTCATGACTGTATGACAATACGCATGTCAACGCGTCGTTGTAAACATTGTACCGTTGGCATTTATGTTGTAGCGACAGTGGTACCAATACAATACAAGGCACTAGAATTTAGCTTACTAGAGACTATATGCGGGGCTATTGCTGGACATTTAGTACTTACAAAGCACAGAACTGTTATTTTTGACGTAAATACGTCTATATGGAAGGGTCATTTCGCAAAAAAGTGACAGAAAAATGTGTAAGATCCGTATCAACAAATCGACAACAATGTGTAAATATGGACCGACAACAATGGTCAGCTTGCGTGCATTGTTTTGTTACCTAGAAAACGTCATCTGTTTACTCGGCATTGTTGTGTTACATTACTGCCGTTAACAATCCGCTTTCGTAACAAGATGGATGACATTGAAGATAACATTACATTACATTACTTTACTTTACATTACATTACAGAGACGTATTTACGTCGGATTCTCCGGAACCGTGCTTCCACTGTAACTTTTTAACTTAAAATCGCATATCATAATTTATTAAATAAAGTTACGCAGTTATAGTTTTGCATCTTACACAGTGGCACTGATTTCCTCAATAAAATGGTACCCAAACTATTCATGATCCATGATTGGCAAGCCTGATAAGTTGCGATGTCAATAAATTCCAGTGTCAACAATCACAGATAACTAGCACACACTCTTTTGACAATTGGAACTGTAATCTATTGCATCACACTTCCGAACTTTGTAACCTTTTAACGAATGGGTCTGCTAACGAGGTCGGGTCAATAAATCAATGTAAACCGGAATAGCTGAATAAACTGAATGCGGATTGAGTTCAGTTCGACCAGAAGGAGATATTTAGCTCTACGCATCACAAGTCCTGAAGTTAATAATGCATGTCCCCTGTAAACCTTCAAGGCCCAGTAGCTTGAAACGTCGTCAGTTTTATAATTATTTTTAATTTATAATATTTTTTACACAATGTATGAGAGGACTAGGTCTTTTGTAATTCGCAAAAATGAATACCATTTTTTTAGGAAATGTTGACAAGCCATTACATCACAATAATGGTGACAGGTAGTTGGTTATAAAATTGTACCCATTGCCAACCAAGGTAAATGCCTCCTTGTAAATAAGGTTTTCTCCCTATATTGGATATAAAATAGCATTCGGTTTCGTGATATTCATATGTCAGAATGAGACACAAGTGTTTTAATTCTGATAAGATAATAGACAAATGGGCCATCAGCTGTGCAAAGTCTGTGAAACAGACGAGCACATCAGACACATTGTAATACTTATAATCTTGCTCTTTTCGAAAGCATCATGTATATAATTACCTTGAAAACTCGCATATTCGACGAGTAATGTCACAATAGCAGTATAAAAATTAATACGAGTTGGATTCTGGCACGTTCCGTTTACAGTCTGATGTCTGACTGGGGCCGTGACACTGGTTGTTAGTGGTGGTTGTTGGAGTGTTGTGCAGAAATGTATGCAGGGCAGGAACAAAGAAAGAACATGAATGACAAGATGATTCCATATCTAAATACACAGGTTACGGAAGTAATTCTTTCATATGTAGACGGAAAATGTCTTGCACGCTGTGAACAAGTGTGCAAGTTGTGGAAGGACTTGGTGCGAAGTTTGTCGCAGGTACAGTAATCATTAAGTTAAAATCCTGTCTAAAAGAAAAGTGTAAATTATCACATGGGCATTATGTATCACAGTGACTTGTATTTATAATGAGAGATGGACGATGAATGGTAGTAACTTTATCTAATTCTGTGAGTCTAGGTTAGAGAACAATATTGTGAGGTTAAGTCAGGAAGCCTACATTTTTACTTTGAATTTGTAGCAATAACAGTTTTCTGATGCTTTATTTACGTTTTTTTAAACATTGTTTTCTAAATGAAAATGCAAGTTTTGAGTGCTGCTATTATGTTAACTCACAAGAGTTTACAAATTATAAACTTGAAGGTGGGTGCCTACTGGGTTGTAGCATCCTGCAGTCTGGCAGAAGTTTACCGAAGTTTCAGAGGTACCTGCTACCTCCATCATCAGAGTGATTACTTATCATCCTAATGATGGAGGCAGCAAGGACCTCTGAAACATTGATAACATTTTACCAGAATACACAGTGTTACAACTTAGAAGACATTCGACTTTGTGCTTACTGCCATAAGAACCTCAAATCCTACTCTGATTAATTTCTTGTGTTGGACATGATGGTGAAGAGAAAAATTCCCAGTACCTCTATCAGGAATTTATTTCCAGCTGTCTGGCCCCACAGCCAATGATTTTGTTTTTCTGAGCTACCAGAACTGTATAATATTACTAGAAATTATTTATAAAATATATTTTTTATTTAGTGCTGAGATCTAGCCATGTCTGCCCATCCCCTATTTAGCTTCATGATATAATGCTTAGAATACAGGAATAATTGGCCATTATGAAATATACTTGCTGTTTTGGTTTGATTAGACACCCAGACAAAAGCAGCAGGCTGAGCTTCAGCTTATAGTTTGATACTAGTGCAGAAATTATAAATGATGGCCAGGTCTCAGATTGTAGCAAAACAACACTGGACATTTAAATGCAAGTGATGAACATGTTAGTAACTGTTTATCCTATGGTTCTCATGATATCATTACTTCACAGGATAGGATACTTTTTAATAATTTATCATAACTTTAATTGGAACAGAAGTTTCCAGTTAGTAAACATTTCCAAATTCAAGCATTATGTTATAGTTCTGCAAAGGTTTAATTAAATATTGTAGCCTAAATAGCATAGACTCCAATTATACTTCGAAACTAATTAATAAATTATATACAAGTGGTTGCCTGGCTAATGCTATGTACACATTTATAGTTTTACTTGGTTTAGAGATTTGTGAAAATCTTTGAATTAAAGTTTAAGAAGCACTGCTCCATACTGTAGAAAAATTACAAAATATTGTTATGTCATACTGTTGTATTCTGCCATTTACATGTGTATGAATAATGTGTTATAAATCTTCATGATCTTTGATTAAAAGTCAATTAATAATTTGTAATTTTCTTTATTAGCGAACTCATATATGGAAAACCTGCTGTGTGAAGGAGATTAGTAGAGATGTAAGAATAGACCTGTTGAACAACTGTTATCCAGGGTGGCATGATTTGTCTCTCAGAGATTCTGAATGGAAAATAGTCTACAAAACATGGTGCCAGTGGCATCATGTTGGAAAATGGGCATTTATCACAAAAACTTTGTTTGAAGACACCAGCTTAAGGCCAGTGACATGTATGAAGACTTCAGGAACATGTGTTACAACAGGTCATAATAATGGTGATGTTCTTTTGTGGTGTTACAGCAATTATGTTAAGGTAACATCACATAAGAAATGTGTTACAGATCTTGGTGTTATGGTTTATGGTGGTGAGTAGAGTTCACTATTGACTTATGCATTTTTGCAGTTTACCCATAGGTTTAATGTTTTAAAATATTAAAGCATGTTGATTAAATTTTGTGTTAGGAAAATATATACTGCAAGTTACTGTATGAAATTAATTTTGGTACATGTCAGTCCATTATCAGTTTTATTTTACATGAAGATCCATCAGAAACTTTATAGATTTCCTCAAAAACAGCTCATTACAAAAAGAAATAAACTTGTGAAGATGAAGTTGGCCCTTGTGTTTAACTAAGCATAACACCATGCAGACATACAGGGGATTGGCGTATCACTCCACAAATTCTTAATGTCAGCACGAGGAGGAGGCAAGCATTCAGCTTTGTGCCTCAGCCACTTTACCCTCAAGGAATCAAACCCTGGTCATCCAGCCCATAGCCTGTTCACTGTACTATCTGAACTGTCCTGACTTCTGAAAAGAAACAGGGACACAACATGAAATATCAGTCTGATTAAGATCTACAGCCTTTTTATTGAAACATTTTCAGTGTGGTAGATACTGCTAGTAGAATTAGTTTTGTGGCATGATAAGGATAAAATTCTTGTTTATTTTTGTACACAAAATGTACTACTGCTTCTCTGTTGACAGGAGAATGTAAAAATTATTCCGATCAACTGAAACATAACCTAGTAGTGTCTACATCAGAAGACCACACTGTGCATATAAACCCATTAATGTTTCAAAATGAGAAGCCATATGGCTTTCCTGTTGTTATTCGAGAGCACTTTTTGTGTGTGGCAATGGTCAGGTATGAACTTGTAGCTACAATCATGTTAATTGTTAGTGGTTTTATAAGTATGTAATTTTTAGACATTAATATTTGAGGATTTAAGACAAGACAATTATAAAATGGTTTAGGTCAGTGAATGTGTTTTGACTGAATTAACTTATAATGAATAATAGATGATTTCAGGCTTTAACAGCAGTTAAGTGCTGATGCTAATTGTGATCCTGTTTTTAGGTGATGGCATCATGTAGACATGAGCTGTGCTGTCAGCATTTCAGAGATCTTGCTGTCTCTCTCTTCAGAAGTAATAAATTTTAGCTTGTGGAAAATTTCTTTAGTTGTGGTCTTGCTAACCTTACTGGTCCCCGTCTGTCGGGCAGTATGAAATCTGGAATTATTCTGTGCTTCCAAAGCATATTTAGCAGAGGAAAAAGCTGTGATCTATATGCAGAAATATCTGAAAGGGATAATACTGAGTACCATGAGGTCCCACACTTGTTTTTACATCATAATACCTATCAGTGTTTTTACACCACACAGGTTTAGATATATTTGTAATTTACTGTTCCAGTTTTCAATACAGTTTATCAGTACTTGTTATGAAATTGATAAACGTATTTAGTTTGTAACCCATATAATTTCTTTTCATTTAATTTGCAGAAATTTCCTTGAAACACTGTATTTATAAAATCTCTCATCAAACAAACTTTAGGGAGTTTCTCCCTGTCAGAAGTTCAAGTTGTGATACTGTTCAAGGCAGAGTTTGTAAATGTGTGACAAAGTAATTTTCTGACAGTAAAATTTTGTGTTTGTATCAAGGATGAGAATAAAAGAAATATTTCATACAACTGAAACTTCAATTACATTGATGTATTTTGCATTAACTTTATATTTTATATCGAAAAATGAAGAGAAAATATTGAAATCCAGAAATTGGAGATCCTGCATGGATGGATTACAGATGAAATCATAAAGCAAATTTATATTGTCACAGAACTGTAGATTTTAAAAAGTGAAAATAGATATGAAGTGGATTGTGAATTTATATAAATAATAAATCTTGCTGTGAGTTTGGTTTTGGGCTATAACATTATGATATTTTTATTTTGTGTTTGTATGTTTTACGTGGTAGTAAACTGTAACTTTGGTTGCTGTATGCAGCACATTGAAGTTTATCTTCATTGATCTTTAAATCTGAGTGACAGGCACCAATATTTAATTGGTTATCAACACTCTTGTTTCAAATTGAAATTATTATATTTCAGAACTTTTGGGAGCATGTTTGCTGTTCTTTCTCATGATGGGAGAATTTCAATATGGCAATTGAATACTCCTACTTACAACAAGAAGGTTCCTGAAGTAATAAAATTGCATACACTCCGAATTAGTAGTGATCTTTTCCGAGCCGTCAGCATTTGGGGCAGCAAAGATATACAGGTAATAAACATTACCTAGTGTTCTGGTGAAACTGTGTATGAATTTTACTCTTTGCAGCTAATTTTTTATGTATTCTTATTCTCTTTTCTCTAATTTAATTTATCATCACCCATGTCGCTGTTATTAATCTCCTTTTTATTTCAGGTGTCTGCAATGACATCTAATGGACTGTGCATTCCTATTTTTCGTGGAGGTCATTCTTGCCCCTACAAACTTCTTCAAGAAGAAGCACATTTCTTACCATCAAATATGTGGGAAGAAATACATGGTAGAATTTTGAAAATCTTTCTTTGGAGATATGGGATCAGCATTGTGCTGACTGGTATGGTACATGGTTCTAATCTTAATAAAATTACTGATTGATGTAGGAATAGTAAATACCCCAGAAATAAACTGGTACTTTTTCATCATATCTAATGATGTCTTCTCACTTAACCAACTGGCATTTATATTTTGCCCATTTCCCTTGGAGAACTGTTTTAAAATGCACTTTTTTAATATTTCATTCTTTGTTGTCTTATATGGGCAATTCCTCATAAAAATGAATGAATTTTACATTGTTCTGTATTGCAGATCACCACTACATGCATATCAGTGTAAATGGTTGTAAACAGAGACAATACAATACTATGCCATATTTTAATTCACATCCTGTCACAATTCTACTGTATGGAGAAATACTATTACTGGGTATGGAATCAGGTGAGCTGTAGGATCTGTTAATTATGTATGCCTTGCCTGTATTTTGTTCTTGACGTGTAAAATATTGTGTTTTGGTTTCTGTAGCAGCATTATTTTATAAATCATTTCAATAGGACACTGGTTGGTGTAGCAGAGTACAGTAGACCAATATCAGTCTATATATTAAGTACATAAAAGGAATTCTCATAATGAGAGCTTATAATGTTTTTCATTCCCCCTTGTTTGTTTACAACCTTACATTTTATTTTCATGAAGACATGAGAGAAACATGTTCACAGTCATTTTTAAAACCACATCATCTCTTAGTCATTTCTGTACTGCATTTAGCCCGAAAGTACATACTACTACTATTCCCAAATAATGTCTTTTTAAGCTACTGGTAGGGCCTCCCTAGCCAGATTGGTCGAGGGGGAGAGGTCAGACTAAGACAGGTACCCTGGTCCTCCAGGTTGGGGGTTGGTCGCAAGGCTAACAACCTTGCACCGTAAATAGGAAGATGTTTCGAAACCTCAATCAAAGCCTCGGACAGACGGACCTAACAGAGGACCGAATGGAAGAGGAGAATTGAGGAGGCCATGGACCGAATACAGACCGGAGAGCCATAGAAGAAGTTTTATATGGGTTGATAGCTGAAAACATATTACGTGTAGAATTTTGTGGTGAAGTAATCAGAAGACTCTTGATTATAAAATCTCAGAAGTAAAATGATATATGTATTATTGATAAAACAGAATATATTATGTTCCAGGAACGTTGTACATGTACCTACTGTCTCAAATAACAGACCTGTTAACCTTGGATCTGGGAGCAGTGTACTGGCAGCACTCTCTGTGTTCAGACCCAGTTATAGCTCTCGACATAGCTGAAACGAGTAATGGTCCTGTCATAGCTGCTGCAACAAACAACAAAGTCTTTTGCATACCTTTCATCTTACCACAATTGCGCTAAGTAAACTTATTTTAATAATAATATGCTATCCTGCATTAGGGGTTTCTGAGTGTAATATTCAAACAGATAAAAGATTTAATTTACAAACCTATATAATAAAACTTAATTTTATGTTATATTGTACTATCAGAGGCTTGCAGTAGTTACACTACCTCCTTGTCTCATGAAAATTAAATTACATTTCTGTTACTGTAAAACACAAAAAGCAATATGTATGTTTTCAGTCCTGCCTACCATCCTACCAGCTCTCATACAGCTAGTCACCATTTGTACCACTTTATTTGTTGCTTGCTGTGCTGAAAGAATTACACTTTTTCCCCCTCTCTCAAAATATGGCCTCTTTCATCCTTAATAGTGCAACTTTACCATCATCATTCCTTCACAATATATCTTCCAAACCTTAATTACTATTCATTATAATAAATAAGTAAATATGTATATCATACATTTATCTTGATTTGTCTTATATATATAAAACAGTAATTCAATTTTAGTATAGTAGGAACTTTAAAGAAAAAGAACACACAACAATGGAAGAGTGAGTAGTCATATCCATAGAATACTTTAGTACTCCATGCACTGTCCAGTTCCTATAAACCTAGCCCCCTCCACCCACTTGGCACATTCATCGCCCTGATGACGAAGGCAGTATGACCTCTGAAACGTTGGTAAACATCGACCAGACTACACAGCGCAACAACCCAGAAGACAGAAATCTTCTCTCTGCACTTGTTTTCATCAAGCAAGTGAACAAAATTCTAGTGCTAAAACTTTTTCTGTCAGTGTATCTATTTTCCCAGCATTATAAATTTTGTATTTAAACTTACCATGATATCTTTGCCTCTTCTTTTGTGGACGTTTTCTATGAACATGCATAAGAAATTGATTTCTTTCCATATGATAACTGCTCTGGATGAATGGTATTTCAAGTACTTACTATAAATTTATCAACAAATTTAAGTTGGTCAAAATGGGACAATTCCCCACTTTAAATTAAAGTCTTGATATAACTGTAGGTATATTTTAGTGCTTTCTAGTGCCAACAATGGCTTGCTGGCCCTTGCTTGTCTCTTCCCTAACACATGTGACTTAATAGAAACAAACTCTTCACAGATGTTTCAAGAAATCAAAATGTAGATAATATACACATATTTGAAAGAAGTGTTTGTTTCCGAATTTAAGTCGCTTGTGTTAGTCAGACTGCAGATACTTTGACCATAGTTTTAAACTATCATTCAAGTATCCATGAGTGAGTATGTTAAGACAGCACATACAGGTTTTAATGTTCATCATTGCAAATCAAAGCCAAAATGTTTCACTTTTTTTTTTCAAATCGTACAAAACTTGATCAGTTCAGACACTTTATAATGTATTAAACTTGCATGTTTTGATTTCAATGCCATTTACATTAAAGTATTTACTACTGTACATGTGTAGCAGGAAAGCTGTCACACCAAAAGACTTGGGCAGAGTTAATACAAACATTGGTTTGGAGATGACTGTCTTCTGAGATGTTGCACAATTATTGTTGTACCAGACTATATGGTGCAACATCCCAGAAGACATATGTACTGCCGTGAGAACCTGAAACCTCACCATAACATTGATTTAGTGAATTAATAATTGTTTTGTTGTCTCTACATGTCAGAAACAAAATATGTTAGACACATTCCATTTGTCTTCACAAGTAAACAGTGCTTTTACTTTTTCATACACATTAAAAATGCATTATAAAATGTAGTATATCCATGTAGACAAGGACTAAATTCTGTTATGGAACATTACTTTCCATGCATATATCAAGCAATAACAACATGGAACATATGTAAAGATAGACTGTATTCAATATGTAGCCACCACAAAAGCATGAAGAATGTTTGGGTATTGCTTCTTTACCCATGGGCACTGGTCCATCAATAATAACTAGCCTACATCACATTTAAAACATTTCAGAAAGTATCACAGCCTTACATGTTGGTACCAGCTTGAGTTTTCAGTATGCTCCAGTCCTTTCATTAATCACATAATACATTTCCCTGTACATTGCCCATAACATCACTTGCGATGCAATTTTAAGTTCATACTTGATTTATACATTGTGTAAAATGTAATTAGAGCAAAAGTGACCTTGGTTTAATATTACAAAAATAATAAATGAAATTTTAACCAAGATAAGATTATGATACATTACTTCACTCATGCATTTTATTTTAAAGGATACAGAAGTCACTACATCACCTGATGCAGCCAAATTATGAAAATCTCTCATGTTGTTAACTATTAGGTAGAAATTATGTCAGAGAATTTGGTGATTTTACAACAAACTACATACAATGTATTTTTTGGGCTGTGGAGCCCAGAAGATGGAGTAGGTTCCTCTGAAGTATCAGATGCTGCTAATACTACACAGTTTTATAACTGAGGAGACGCTACACTGGAAATTAAAATATTTCAAGAATTTTCCAAAGTGGGTTGTAATAGGTAACAGTGTAAAAACATTTTTGATCTATGGTTTTCAGTTGCTAGATGTATTGAAAAATTACTTCAAATTAAAGTTTGTTAGGACTAGCCTGTCAATGATGATGTGAGATTGTTACTCTTTCAACAATTTCATTTAGATTTAATCACTTCTTAGTAATTCCAAAATATATATCTAAACAGTTAAGCAACTTTTATACGTACAGCTACACGGTTAAATCCATATAAAGAAAAGAACTATATAAAAGCCCTTAGTATGCTATTCTTTCCTTCTTTATTACTTCCTTGCATACTAACTAGTTTTTGTCTTGAGAGTGGATTATAAACAAATTTATCTGTGTTTTTACTGCACATTTTACAATATGTGATGCTGCTACAAACGTCACTTATGTGACATGGAAGTAAAAGAAGATTCTGACATGCACTAAACCTGTATATTTCCACACATAGTTTCTTCTAAATGAAGTATAGTACTGAATTTTATAAATATTCTCATTAAATAAATCTTTAGAAGCAAAAAGAAAACTCATTACTTTTAAGTAAGCTGAATAACTGATTATTAAACAGTATTTTTGTTTCACAAACACTAGATGCTTGCACTTTCTATTGTCAAAATATCTTCAGTTTTGTGTTGTAATGCCAAATTCCTCATCAGTGGCCATGTGATGAATGTCACAAAGTCATAATAAATAACATGTTACTCATTGTTTATAAAAAAAAGATACTACCCAAGGTTTGAATACCAGTTTCACCTATCTTGGTTGTACTACAGAAACATATTACGTATTCCTCGGTTCATTAAACTATGCTGCTAGTGGAAAAACCGAAATAATTTTAATATGTATCTCCTTTTGCAGTTCCAGCAATATATATGAACATCATTAATGATGAAGGAGCAAGATGAATAAGAATGTCATCATCATGGCACTGTGTCAGAACTTCATAAATCATCATTTTATAACATTAACCTATATCATATGAGAATAGGGAGGTTTGAAACCACGTGCTATGAAATTTAACCAAAGAAGTAGCAATTTAGTGGTTTGCCATGTGTGAGCCATGAGGCCCAGCTGATAAAGGGTGTTCTGCACTGCAGAGGAACACGTGCATATAATACAATTATAATAGTTGTAAATTAATATTGGTGAATTCTTGCAGAATCAGAAAAATCCTGGGATCTTGTCATCATTGAATCTGGACATAAAAGAGCATGATCTGCATTTTTGCCAGAAATCAAAATACATTTGAATCCTTATTTATATCACGCACATTGCAATCTAGTGTAATAGTCTGCTGTTATGTCTGTCACAGAAGATGGCACTGTCATCTTGACACCAATGTCAGTCGTTTCACACAGTAATAGATTTAACAATAATAAAGTTGCAGACATTACTAACAAATGTTTCTGTCAGTCTTGTTCTGAATAATGTGATATATCACAGGTTAACAGGTTCCTTTATCCTTATACATCTAAAATACTGGAAAGAGACTAATCCTTTGTAGTTAAAAAGTGTCATAACAAATATCAACTGCAGTATGCCCTGAAACTTACCCACACAGATCAGCATTGTCAAGATTATTAATTTCTTAACCTTATATGGGAATAAGGGATTTAAAACCTCATATTATGTGGCTGCCAGCCAGAATTTACCAGTTTAGAAATTCACTACTGAAATGCAGGCCAGCTGGACTATGCATGTTTTTTTTTCTCTCTCTCAGCATGGTGAGCATTGGTGGTTAGCAGGATTCACGACCCACCAGTAAATGGGTTCGATCGGGACAGTGACATTTAACGCTCCTGCTGTGACCCCCTTTTCGCGAAATGATGAAAGTGGAGTAACTGTTGGGATGCCACAGAGAAACCGGGGAAACCCCGGAGGAAAACTCCGTGATGCCTGGACCACGGCCTTGCCCAACACAAGTTGTAAATCTGAGCACTGACAGGAATCGAACCTGGAACCCCAGTATTACAAGCCCAGCGTTCTGACCGCTGGTGGTGCATATGCTGTGAAACATGACCAACAAACATTAAGTAATTCTGTTAAATAGCTGTTCTTTCTTTGTAACAATTTAACCTATGATATTTCCTGTGGATGACAAGTAGCGTAGTTATAGAAAACTCCTTCCTGCAACATGCTGCAGTATAATATTACATTAAGTATGCTTGTTGCATCCATTAAGACTAGGATAAAAGTAAAATATTTGTGTCCAGATCTTAGAGCGGTCAAGCACGTAGATATATGTAGAGGATAACTTTCGACACAGCAATGCACGATCAACATTACATTGCTGCTGCTGCTAACTGAAGAAATTCAGTTTCTGCACAACCGTCCTTTATTCTCCTGTACCTGCCTTGCTGACCTGTTCTGTTTTCTTGTGAGATGAGCTAGTGCTGATACTTGTGCTTGAGCTCTGACTACTTTCCTCTTCTTCATCGCATTCACATTTATGGGCAGTACGACAGCTGTTATTGGCAGTAGTCTCCATGAACTTCTTGCTGCACATCTCTGGTTTGTGGTGAGCACCTGAGATGTGTATGGATATAAAAGTTCAGTTCACTTGTATTAATGACATTCCTAAACAAGTTAAAGCTCATGTAGAAAATGAATAAAAATTTGAGCATTCTGAGGATGAAATTTCACAATGCAGAGGAGAAACCAAATGTGACTTTATATTATTCTATGCCAATTTATTTTAGGATAAATACTTTTGAACATTTAAGACTTATAATTCCAAATACCTGCAGTTGCTGTACTGTAGTTTGTTGATGTGTCCATCGTGCCAGGAGATTCTACTGGCTGAGGTATAACACCCACATAACACTGATCTGAACATAAAGTTGGTGTGAGTTCATCAGGAGTTGACGCGCGGCTGCTTCGGCTCTGAACCTCAGGGGAAGCAGAGCCAGATATCTTGCACAACAGAATTATAAATGAGATTTTACGAAAGTACACTAATGTACATGACTAAATGTTGAATTTATAAGCTTCCTTTCCAAACCATAAAAATATAAGCACAAGTATTTCAACGCAGCTCATATTACCAAAGGTATTTACTTCATCAACAGTAAAGCAATTTACTGCTGTCACTACTTCACATTTAATACTGGCTCCTTACTTTCTATAAAAGGAAAGACACTGCTTTTACCATAAACAAACAAGCAAAATATAAGATTTGAGGTTTTCACAGTGATACGTATAAAGATTTCTGTCTTCTGGGTTGTTGTCGACCAGACTGCACAGCGCAAGAACCCAGAATACAGAAATCTTCAAATATGCAATACTATGGAAGTATACACTAAAAATAACAGTCTTAACTGTGTACATGAGCACCTAGCCACAGATTATGTCAGTCCAAATTTCTGTAGTGGCATACCTGGTGTTCCACGGGTCGAATCTGTGATACAGTCCTGAGATTTCTCCGCTGCAGTCTGTCAGTATCATTATTTATACCAGATCCTACATCCTCAATGTCCATGTGCAAAATGCTTTCTTGGCTACCAGTAAACTGCAACCAAAGGAACATAATAAGCTTTAATTCCACTACAGTTAAGATGTCGCTTTCATCAGATATCATAACAGTTGATTGTATGAAAAGGGTAAGGTCCACCCCTTCACTGTTAATAAAAAATTATCAGAGATATGTACATCAGTGAGTATACTTGCCTAGTCTTCATGTGTCAGCCAGCAATGTAATATTTCATTCATGCATAAATGTTTGTTTTACAAATGTGGCAGATGGGCAGATTCATAACGTGGGGTGAATTCATGTGCATCTTAGCAGAAACCAGTGCGGAGCTCTGCTAAACATGACAATGAACCCTGGCATACATGAGATACATGCTGTCTCACAAACCTTAAGGTTTACATGCACGAGATATTTACAAGGTGGTGAAATCCAAATGGGCAACTGGACATAACGTTCAGAGATCTTAACTCCATGTTCTTTCCTTTGCCTGAGAACTGACAACCTGACAAAATGAAATAGCCCTGCAAGTTACAATAATTGCACATGGAAAAAGGTAAACAACTTCTCGTGCTTTATAGTGCCCTTTTAGGCATATGTTCTCTAGTTTCCTGTCTTCCGGTCACAAAACACCCCATTCTGTAACTCTATGAATACAAGCATACATACCACTCTAGCAGCTGTTGCAGACAGTCTGGATCGTGGCAGCAATGTGGCCTGTAAACATCATGTTCTCATGTAGGGGATAGTTAATAATTTTGGATAATATTTTGAAAAACTTTAATAGCTCTAGAAATATTGTTCACCAATTAAATTTAAAATCAGGTAGGGGTACGAGAGAACACTGTTCCAGTAAATAAGCGTAACAAATATTTAACTTTGGCATTGGATGGAGATGGTCATCAGTGTCACACTCTATTTTTGTGGTCCCCAACTTTTTTGTGCCTATGGGCACATTTGAGAGTTTATGAAATCGTGGCGGGCACCAACCAATTAACAAAGGCAAATTTTCTTTTCTCTGGACAAATAAGATATGGACACCAAATAA
>NW_019060064.1:644571-665085 GCF_000696155.1 Zootermopsis nevadensis
GGGGTTCTGCTATCAGGGAGTTATTTATAACACCTATTCAGAATGGCGCACTGTAAATCATGGAGTGCCAAAAAGTTTGGTACTTGGCACCTTCCTTTTCCTCATATATCAATGATTTGCCTGCAACTATAAACAATCAATCCAAACCTATTATTTTGCTGATGATATAAGTATCATTACAGCACATCCAGAATTGGTCTATCTTCAAATTATAGTGAATGATATCTTTCCCAACCTAAATAAATTGTTTAAAGTTAGCAAACTGGCAATAAATTTTGATAAAAACAAACTACATAAAATTTGTCCTTCTTGAAATATAGGTTTTGACAGTAAATTAAATCAGAAAAATAACACATTGCATATAATATTCCAGAACTAAGCTCTGCATCCAAAATAAAATAATTAGAATAATGGCAGGTGTTAAAAGCAGAGTCGTAGAAAATTATTTCGGAAATTTATTATGCTTCCACTTACAAGTAAATTCATATTCTGTCTACAATCATTTGCGGTGGAAAACTTGGGAAAATTTCGAGGAAATATAGATGTACACAATTTAAAAACAAGACATAAATATGACCTTAATATGTCAAATACTAACCTCATTAGTTATCACAAAGGATTATACCGGGTCTACAATTTATGAGGTTACGGTCGTGCTTACATTGCGTTATCGGCCGGTGCTGTTGACGAAGGCGGGACTTGTACGCGTGAGTCACGGGCGAATCAGTTTCGGTGCTGTTAGTAACAGCGAACTACATTCATACATGTTATTACATTAATTGTTCTTCCCTTAAATCACAAAAGATGTTCAAAGTGACTTCCTTGTGCTTGCAAGCAGTTTCACATCTCGTTAACATGTTTCGAAATACTCGACGAAGCTCTTCTTGGGAAATTGTCGAATATTTTCTTTTTGTGATTTAAGGTAAAAACAATTAATGTAATAACATGTATTAGTGACGAGAAATATTCGTAGTTCGCTGTTACTAACAGCACCGAAACTGACTCGCCCGTGACTCACGCGTACAAGTCCCGCCTTCGTCAACAGCACCGGCCGATAACGCAATGTAAGCTCATAAACTGTAGACCCGGTACTATACGGATATCAAGTTATTCAATAATTTTCCACCCACAATTGAAAGTTTAAATCATTATGTAAGTATTCAAGTTTGCATGAAAAGATTACGTTAAATCACTCCTACTCTGTAGATTATTTTGCCTCTGTTGAAAGTTCTTAAGCTTCATGCATATTTGAAACAAGTTTTGTACTTGTACTGAAAATTGTTAAGTTTAGAGCTGGCACCTCACTCACCTGTTGATATTGGAGCTTTCCTTGGGACAGGGGTTGCCCACTGTGATGTATGTCATTACCCTAACGTCTCCATCCACAAGACTAGCCAAACCTTCGCCTTTCCTCTTATACGTTAACACGGCACTAATATTTCCTGTGGATACAAGAAAAAACTTACATTAGCATCCAAAGTAAGTAAATGTTCTCCAATGCAGTGTTTCTCAACTGGACCTCTGTCGGCCTGACAATTTATGCAGGTTCACACAGCGTTTTTATTACAGCTGGAAACACTGCCGTATATTAAAACCTAACACACTTATTTTCCTTTTAGCTGCCTGGACAGTCATCTACGTGCTTTTCCGTTGGGCGCATCCACCTGAAACAATAACAGCCACTAATACCATCAGCTGTAGATTTTCCCTAAAGCGTTTATCTTCGCCCCCCTTTGTAGGCGCGGGATTTAACTTTACCTTCAGGCATCACCTGAATTCGTGTGTAGGCTAACGCAATCAATGGACAGAAGCAATTTGACATTTACTGCTAATTTGTTTATGACACATAACGGCACACTAAAAGATTTTGCCTCACGAAATGGGGATACAAAATTTAAGTCCGGCCATAAACATGTACGTATTTACATGCACATCCTTGCACTATACGAATGCAGGCATATTAAACAAAAAATAACGCATGTTAAATAAAAATATCGGTGATGAAAGAATTATAATTACTGCCTTTTTCTATCTATAACGCAGAAATATAACATCTCTTATAAAATTCGCGACACACTGGTTGTGGACCTCTGGTCTAAATGACGGGTGAATTTGAAATAGTATGAGGATAAATGGTCGTGGCATATTTTAACGGAAACTCTCAGTTTTCCGTCGAGATTCTGAGGAAATATAAATATCAGTAGTGACCTCAATTGTCCGTTAAGTCGCCAAAACAATTTAACACATGTGATTTACAGTCATTGATAATTTCCAAACAGTTATCACCAAAATCTTCCCATTTTGAGCAAATTCATAATTCCTACAAAGAAGCCCTTAATCAGTTTACCAGCTCTTTAAATGCAGTCAGTGCACAGGTTTTAAGAATAATGAATGGAACTACGTTTAGATTTACGCAAGGATTTATCAGTCCATTGAACCTTTAAAATTGTGATTATGTCTAGCGCTTGACATTAACCAATGCTTGGAGAGCGGAGTGTTGCAAGCACCAACTTAAACGTTCGAAATGGACTCTGGCAATGCCAGGAATAAAATTTCAGATAATCAGATAACGTGAAGGCGAGACCACTGTTCCAACAAGAAGATTCGAAATGCTTTATCATGTTACGCTTCACTTATAACAGGGCTAGACAACCTTTCCTGCATCTTAAAAAACTAAAAATTCTATGAGGGCTGCAAAGTTAAAACACAGTATGATTACCAAATTTGTGTTGCTTTTAGTCAATGACAAAAAATAATAGCATTTATATAATAAATATTTAGTAATCTTAAAAAAAATAATTCGCTCATATAAAACTGAACGGAAGACAACTTTATGAGATGTACGCGTAAATGAGAAGGTAATATTAAAACTGATCTTAATAAATAAGTTGTATCTGGACAGAATGAAACTGGCACAAGATAGTGTCCAATAGCGGACTATAGTACACATGGTATGTTTATTTCCATCGGCTCGCAATGAATGACAGCTTAATTGAAAGAGTTAACACTCATACGTTTATCCTGTTAAATAAAGGTTTTCCAAAGCTGGAAATCTTTACATAAACATTACAGATAAAACAACTCATTTGTTGTTACGCAGATATTTTCTATACTATGACCCACTTTCTAGACTTTAATTAGAATACAATCTCATATCAAACAACTCGTATGGACACTTTGCTGTTTTAGCAGTCTCCCGTCCAAATTTCAGAGGAATCTCGCACACTGGCCTACACAGAGTCATTCGAAAATTAGACTCCAACTGTACGTCTGAGAACTGAAAGACGGTCAACTTGAATTTATTGCAAGGAATAGATTACTCTGGAACTCTTCAAATATCCCACACATTCTATCGATTGTACCATTTACATTTAAACAAAGCTAAAGTGCAATTTCCTGCACGACTCTTTTTCCGATGGTACTTTTCCGTTTAGGTCTACGTGAGTGAATATGTCACACACAAATTTTGTTTCCTGGAAATTATATTTACACCCACTTAAGTGTTGTGCAAACATTTGTAGTAATTTCGTACTGACGCCAGGTAAATCCAATGCACAATTTTTTCTCTCTCTAAGATCCGTTCTGATATCACCTCATCTGCGTCTAGATCCCTCCTAAGTGGTCTTCTTCTACCTCCATGATTTCCGATTAAAATCTTGTGTGAATTTTTTGTCTTACACTTCTGTGATACCTGTCAGCTGGTAACGTTACATATGATAATAAGTGTTTATGTTTGTTTCTTCTTCAAATACAACATGGTTATCAGCAGATAATGGAAGCCAAGAGCTAGTCACCGTGTAGGTACTCAATGACTCATGGAGCGACCCACATTAAAGTCACATTTCGCTTGCTACGTGAGGTGCAATGAATTGTGGCGAAAATTAATCGACACTGATACATCAAAATTATGTTTATGAGGAAATCGAGAGAGCGTTAAATTCGAGAAATGCTTACTGCCACTCATTTACTCAGTTCGGAATATTTTGTTTTCCCATCTTCAATCCAAAAGCGTAAACAATTAAATACAAAAAGTATCTCACATTTTGTGCGGGTGTATATGGAAGGGACTTAATTTTTAGATCCTAGAAACATATACAAAATATTAATCGAAAAACTAGAAGCTAAGGTAGCACTAGGCAAGCATAGACGTAGGTAAGAGGCAAATATTAAAATGGATCGGTGTATGAGGATGGGAACTGGATTCATCTGGCTGAGGAGGCGTGCTCTTGTGAACACGGAAATGAATCTTATGCTCCTATGAAAGGTGGGTAAGTTCTTGGCCGACTGTACTACAATAAACATTTCATGGAGTTAATTCTGTGTTCTCCATGAGAATCATTACAGTGAGATATCAACGTCACCTATAACAATTCTTCTATTGATGCTAATGTCCCACAAAGGCATACGCTGTGCATATGAACAAGCACGGCATTCAAGTGGAAAGACGCCAGCCGCTACACATTAAAAATAGCAACACTTTGCATGCATTGTATAGCAGAGTACAGGGTTTCTCCACCGGCGGTTCGCGGGCCACTAATTAGTATTACACACTACGTAATTTATTAAAAAATGGAAAGTACTACTATTTTACAACCAGTTACCGGTTTTATCTTTTCATTAGAGATGAAATAATGTTTTGAACAAAACTAGGTATATTTTTCGCAGTCTCATATGTAAGTCAGTTATTATTACTCTTTTTTTTTACATAACGACACTACGTAGCGCTTATGTTCTTTTCGTAATTTTACTATTCTTTATCAACTGCAGAGTCTCTGTCTGCAACGTCAAATTAAATTAGGGATTTTATGGGTGATGTATCTGGAACGATGTAGAAAAAATGAATTTTGGCTTACATTAACCTTTCGAAGAGCGAAGCGTGTGTAAATAAAAATCAAACACAACGCCTCTCCATTATAAAGATCATTTGGTTAATATTGTTTAGGAAAATAATTGCTGTTTATTCCATGAATCGTAAATACACTATGTGGGTAAAATACGGAGTTACTGAATGTTACAGTTGGCAGTACAAAAAGTTACCACTGGGCTTTAAATGGTTAAGGCAAAGTCCCCGTATTGTCCTAACGGGGCAGTGGAACCACCAAACAGTCTTATTCAGGATTCTAACAACATATTTATGATATAGGATTTGAGACTTTCGCGGCGAGTACAATCAATAAAATCTTCTCGGGCAATCAGCCGCGTTAACTGGTTACCGTAGTAAACCGACGTTTCGGGAACAAACTCTGTCCCCATCTTCAGGGTTCTGATGTGACCGGATCCTCGGAAGGCGACTGGTTGCCGGAGAAGATTTTATTGGACATATTTATGAGACGGAGTGTGCTGCAATGCAAACCGACTGGGCCGTGTGGTAGAACAGCACATGAGTGTGTAAACTGGAATTGACCGAGCTATGAAGTACGAAAGTTTGCACGTAATTAAAACCAAGGATGTCTGCATAACTAAGTTTCTTTCGTACATCAATAATCTCAACGGCCAATGTTGTACTTGGTGATCATTAACTCACGACTCAGAGCCTTTAATAAGCATCGACACAACAGCACCGCTGAGGGCTAAGAACCCAATACGGAAATATAACAGCAAGTCCTTTCCCCAGTGAAGCACGGAACATGTTTTTTCAACATGCGTTCATTATGATTTTCCACACCTCGTTAGCCTTAGCGTTAATTTACTGCACATACAAGTCTACTGTTGCAAGGCTAATTGGGACGCGCCTAGGAGTCGGAAATTAATTTTCCTCGTATCTTGTTAAATATTCAAGGTATTGGAGTATGTTCCAAATGAAAAATGAAGTCTTTAAAAAGATCTACATTTCACATCGCTTACCAGCTTATTTCTTTTTACTGGTAAAGTTTCATTTGCGTTTCGTGTAGGCTACAGAAGGCCTCAAACAAGAATGTTACGGACCACAAGTAATTCTTCGAAGTAGAAGCTCGTCTAAGTAACACACAACATTCAGTTCTTACAGCAAATAAAACACAGCGAGTTTCCATCATAAGATAAATAAATTGATGTTGCTTAAAGTAATAATTGCCGTTTATTATGAGAACCATACGAGTTATTGAACGTTAAAGCTGGCGGTACATATACGTACCACGGGTTTCAAGGCCCAAAACTCTGAACGTAAATCAACTCTGAACGTTCATTAAGTGGGACTAATTAAAATATGGCGCATACAGGATCCGGGAGAAAGCAATTTTGTTCCTCGAAGTGAATGCTTTCTTCACAGTGCCCACCAATTCATATTACATTACCAAGAACAATGCACCGCAAGAATTTTCCAGGGGTTTGTGAGAGCATATTATTCAAATAATCCACTATTAACGTCGGGTTAAAGAAAACAGTTTATATTGCGTGTCTACAACTACGCTGTAATCTATTTTTATCGCAAGTATTGCTGTAATGCCTTGAGTGACCTAAATGTGTGCTGTAGATCTACAGGATCTGAAGTAGTTAAAAAGCCGAAATCCGTATTAACATCCAAACTCCGTAAAATGACTACCGATGTTCGACAGATTTGCAGTAAGAACAAGATTGGGAAGGTGTTCTTTACGCCACGTGACGTAGGTCACTGTTGTACTAATGCCATACGTGGCCTCTTTTTTTTTTTTTTTTTTTTTGGGGGGGGGGAACCTTGGGTCATTCTGTAATCTGAATTCATTATTGCTGCTGCAGCAATTCTTGCACAAATGTGACGCCAGACGACTGATGCACAACAATTTCGACAGACAGACATAGACGGGTCCATAAAGTCTCCTTCGATCCCGACTTTGAATTATCAGTACTACAACGAAGCATTCGTGTTATGTTTTCATGTAACAGCTAGCATCATACAACTCTGTATTTGATCTGATTACTTTGTTTCATGCGTCCGATACCATTCTCTTAATTAACACCTTCAATAATTCCCTTTTTAAACACTAATTTCTCTTCGCCAGAAAGAAACCAGAAAGCCTGACAATGGACGAAGATTTTCGAACAAGAGGAACTTCGATTATATATTCGTGAACATACATTTTTATCCAAACAGGAATACAAAGACTTATAAATGATTTGGGCAAACCCAAGCATAAACGTCTAGATTATGTCAAAGTGGTTTACGTAGCGGAAAACCTGATTATGTAGAAGGCACTAACAAACACTGAATGGACAACAGATTAAGGTCCTGGTTGGGAAGATTGTTAGAAATACTTAGTCAAATAGCAAAGTGGAATTTACCGTTGTAACAACAAAGAAAGAATAAGGTGTGGTTTGATGAAGACTGGACGTCTAAAACATGAAAGAGGGCCAAAGGACACTGACGTGGAATGATTTTTATTAATCCGGTTTATATTTTGGAATACATTTTTACTTATCACTGTGTACTATAAGCTACTCTCCACCAGTCGAATGAACGACAGAGCAAAACGGAAAGGAAACTGGATGCATAAAGGAGATAAATAAGATGGCTGTCTTCTGGGATGTTGCGTCATGTAGTTTCGTGGATATTTCCCGACGTTTCAGCAAAGCTGGGTGATGAGTACGATCCTCTAAAACGCCAGTCAATATCTACCAGACTCCACAGCGCAAAGGCCCAGAAGACAGCTGTCTTCGTACTGTTGTCATGAGGATCTGAAATCTCACAAAGAAAAGAAAAACAAAATAGGAATAAGAAAGCATAATGACAGAAAGAAAAAAACATAACAGGAGAAAAGCATAAATACATAGGAACTCTCAGAGCGTAGAATATCCAGGGAAAGAAAGACTGTAAAACAGCCAATCATGGAGGCAGAGATAGAAAACTTTGCGACCGGAGTCTGAAGAATGCCACGTAGTATACAGGACGAAGAACTATAAAGCAGTTTAAAATATGTTCGTCCTATCAGGACGTTCAGCACACTGAAGTTGGTGACCTCCTAATGTTATAAAGAACATCAGCAGCACATTAATGTAAACAGATTCACTGTCGCTATTCTTAATCATGAAAACATACTCAAATACTCATACTTCCAGGAATAAAGGACATTCTTAAGGCCAACTAAATAAGTCTTTCCGCTTTAACGGGAAACGCACTCTGAGGCAAAGCTCATCCAAGCAGTATTAAAAGATCAGGTCCTATCGCAAAAGAAATTGATACAGCATTGTTAAATAACCCACGAACCAATCAAGCTAATGAGAATGGCAACTCTACTAGAAAACTATGTCATTTATTATAAGTGTTAGTCTGAACGACTGTCCCACGAGAACTAAGTAGCTACTTAATTATGTTAAGTTTCTGAGAGGTGCTTATGGGAGAACTTCAAGAGGAGATTCATAATGCGTAGTCTATTTCTACTGCTCGTAGGTTACCAAGAAGCCATCCAGTAAGTTGCGAATTATATTGATGAACGAGAATTCACCGCAGAGTAAATAAGGCAATGAACGGGCTGATGCACGGACTTGAACAAGGCAATTATCACCCCCACACAACGAACTGCTGGCTTACGCTGCCCATATAACAAGATACTCACGAGTACTTCAGTGCGTCATGTGCACTCAGGCATTATTAACTGCACGAATACCATTTGGGTTTACGAGGTAAAGCTGAAAAGGTAAAACGACCCTAGCGTTGAAGTAAAATGTTCTCAAACTTGAGATACGAAAAAAGAGTTTACATTAACACAGCTGTAAGACACTTATGATGAACATTGCAAATAACCAGGAAAATAAATCGTTGACGAAATTACGAGATTTTTTTAAATGCGACGAGAAAAGAATGAGGGCAACAAATACGCTTCAAAAGTAATAATTAATTAATTAATTAACGCAGATTCTGTAATGCATATAAGTGATTAATATATGATTACAATGTACACTCAGTGTATTTTGGTTGCTAACACCAGGGGTCGAAATTAGCGGCCATTTTTATACATCAAACAACGAGCAAGTGTATCATAGGCCTATCAGTTCAAGACTTCCGCCAAGACGTTTCATAGCAGACATCAGTTCCCCCCATCCTGCCGGTGGCTGGGATTGATCATACCATAGTCAGGAAAGACAAAATGAATTTGTATTGGGAAGTTTCAAGAAAATATCTGTGGCCTATTTTAAGACGATATCCAACCATTTGTCCAGTGGGGGGAGAGATAAACACAAGGAGAATCAAATGGTCAAATGGGCTGAGCGTGTAACATATTGGGGGGGGGGGGGGCAGGGGAAAAAAAATACACACACACCTTTTGCGGCAAAACCTAGAAGGAAGAGACCAGATCATGTGAGAGATGGCCTATACGGAAGGATATTAATATGGATCGTAAATAAACAGCATATGACGGTGTGAACCGGATTCCTCTGGCACACGATAAAGACGTGAAAACGTAATAAGCCTTCGGGTACAATAAGAGACTTAAAACTTCTCTACTAGATGAAATACTTTTTATCTTCATAGAAATGACTATTCCACGGAGTTGGTTTAAATTTTATTGAGTAACCAAGGCGTTGTTCGTAGGACACTTACTACAATTGTTCTCAAAGGAGGAATAATACTGACTAACGTTACGCAGTATTATGTTGAGAAAGAGTGCTTTTGTCATTGCGATAAGCTGTTACAGCCAAATTTCACATCAGTGATTACAAAGCCTGCAACACTTTCTTAAATCGTGAGAACGTAAGAAAAAAAACGAGAAGTATGCGTCTGTGTACCAACCAGCTCAAGCAGAATTCAATAAATATTTGAACTAGAAAGCGTGAGACTCCATGCAAGCAACAGCATTGCACTGTGATGAATTCTTCATTTACTTGCCAACGACTCTGAAATTAAACTATTTAGAATGTAAAATGGCAAGAAGTGGAACGAAGAGGTCAAATCCTATTAAAGTTACTGTCCTAGAGATAATGAGGAAAACCACGAAAATCATCAACCAGGACAGTTGGTTTCGAAAACAGGGTCTCCGGAATACGAAGCATGAGTGCTAATCCCTCGACCGTGACGTCCGGTAGTGTGCTATATATACTTTCTTACGACATAAAACGATTCAGAACACGTTGTAAACAACGGGAAGGAACGAACAAACGAAACACGTGTGAAATTCCAGAGATTACAAGGAGTACATGTAGGGCACAATAAATCGGGGGTCTGGGTCTTTTACAATTTTTATATTGGCTCAGACCTGAACAGTTCCACCATTTTTACATTCTTTGGCACAGACTCAAGTCTGAAAATTTGTATTGACTGTATCGAGATACACAGCCAATTATGTGTATATATTTTTATGGCTTATTTAATAACTCAGATTATATATGATTAACACATAAAGAATTCAAACGGATGTGGAAGGAAGCGGTCGTGGTCTATTGAACGATACTATCTCAGCATTTGCCTAGAGCGACTAAAGAATACTTGGAAAAATCTCAGTCAGGACAGCCTGTCTCCGGACCGAGATTTTAACCCAGGACTTCCAGTGCTAATCAATTTGTCCACGACATTCGATAACCAATTACCTAAGTTCTTGTTCATTTATACCAATTCCATACATTACAGAACATGAAGAGTAAAACTGGGAAGTATCCGTTCTCTATGGAAAGGGGCAACTGACTACAATTTTTCAATTCACTTCCCAGATTTCATACAACAACTGTCAATATTCTTAAATTTACATTACAAGAGGTCACACATGCCGTTTGGCTCGTAACAACATCCAGAATTGCCAGCCTGTTTGAACCAGTTTTTACTGTTCTTCGCACGAACTTCACACATAACGGAGGTCATTACTTCAAGGCTAACATGAGGTTACAGTACGGATGTCCGAAACGTCGTCAAAGCATCTCACACATACTCACTACCTTCACCTAAAGCATAGACCAATATTAGTACACTCCACTGTTACTGAGCAGCGCAAATTTTAAAATTTCTTCCTTTTTCTAAGCAGAACGTCTACATTTGTAACATCCTGCAAATTTGTTGTCGACGAAAGACCTAAATATTGTGCACTTCGTAAAATAAACAGTATTTCTGATATAAGGCACAACTTTGATTTAAGATAAAGACAAAACAATAAATGTTCAATCAAACCATTCTCCTTTAATCACTTGTTCCCTTACTACAAGTAATTTACATCACTTTTAACCTGTATTTTCGATGTACAGAACTGTTCCAATAAAGGCGTTTCTGTTTAATTCAGATTCCGTTTCAAAATAATTTTCTTTATTTTGTTTATTTTCTAATTTGTAGTCGATCCTCTTCCACCATTTTAGTTAGCAACGTGAAGATTTCTGCTTCATTAAACCTGTTCTACATTCGACAGAACTCCTTGTAGTCTGCAGTGGGTCAGACCGTCTCTGTGCATCTACTTACGAGTACAGGACAACACACGTCTATGACTGGAGAGTTGGATTGACCTAAACTGCTATGAAACTATGACGGAGCACATTTTATATTCAAAAAGTATCCACACATATTTCATTATAGCACAATAATTACATTACCTATTACATTTTGTTTCGCTATATAGGCACAAATAATTACAGCCATAAATAATGAGGCTCGTATAAACACGAAATTGCATCCAATAAGAAACGTTGTTTTGAACTGATAACATCGAAAAGCATATCAGATTTTTTAACAGGTGCCAGACAGTAATGGCAAGCAGGAAGAGAGAATTGAAGCCACGCGATAACATACTTCAATTCTCGCATGCCTCTAAAAGTTCCATTCGCAATAGAGTAGCCTATCGGGACGACAATAAGTATTACATGAAAACAAAGCTTGATTACGCATCAAAGCATGTATCAGTTTTGTATTCAAGTCAGTAGGCCGAGTGAAATGAAAAAAATACAACAATGCATAGTCTCTCTTCGTGTACGTTCTGCCATGTAACATGCGCAACAAAGTTTCATACAGATCTATAAACATTTATCTACCTACATTTGCTCGATTACTGCCAACAGGAGTACATACAAATTTAATTTTATAAAATGGTACAAATAAATGAAATTCCCAACATTTTATGGAACCCAAAGGTTCATTACCGTGTTAACAAGAGCCCGCCACTGGTCCCTGTCCTCAGTCAGAACAATCCAGTTCGTGACACCCCAACCTGTTTCTCCCAGATTCATTTTAATTTAATCCGCCTATCTACTTTTAGGTTTTCCTAGAGGTTTCTTTCCTTCTGGCTTGCCCACCAAAACCCTGTACGCATTCTTCTCTTCTCCCACGCGAGCTATATGCCCTACCGATCTCATCCTCCTTTATTTGATCAGTCTAATTATATTTGGCGAGGAGAACAACTTATAAAGCTCCTCATTACGCAGATTTCTCCAGCCTCCTAGTAATTCATCTCTCTTAGGTCCAAATATTCTCCTCAGCACCCTGTGCTCAGACAACCTGAGTATACGTTCTTCCCTAAATGTCAGAGATCAAGTTTCACTTCCACACAAAACTACACGCAGAATTATACTTTTGTCTATTTCAGTCTTTGTGTTTTCAGACAGCAGACGAGAATACAAAAGAAAAGATTCCGGACTTTTCAGCATTTTCAAAGAATCCATTAGCTGTCCTTATGTTATTATTTTGCCCTGCATTCTGGTGACGAGACATCAACGTAACGTTAACATCGACCAGACTACACAGCGCAACAACCCAGAAGGCAGAAATCTTCATACTCATCGCCCTGATGATGGAGGCAGTATGACCTCTGAAACGTTAGTTAACATCGACCAGACTACACAGCGCAACAACCCAGAAGGCAGAAATCTTCATACTCATCGCCCTGATGATGGAGGCAGTATGACCTCTGAAACGTTAGTTAACATCGACCAGACTACACAGCGCAACAACCCAGAAGGCAGAAATCTTCATACTCATCGCCCTGATGATGGAGGCAGTATGACCTCTGAAACGTTAGTTAACATCGACCAGACTACACAGCGCAACAACCCAGAAGGCAGAAATCTTCATACTCATCGCCCTGATGATGGAGGCAGTATGACCTCTGAAACGTTAGTTAACATCGACCAGACTACACAGCGCAACAACCCAGAAGGCAGAAATCTTCATACTCATCGCCCTGATGATGGAGGCAGTATGACCTCTGAAACGTTAGTTAACATCGACCAGACTACACAGCGCAACAACCCAGAAGGCAGAAATCTTCATACTCATCGCCCTGATGATGGAGGCAGTATGACCTCTGAAACGTTAGTTAACATCGACCAGACTACACAGCGCAACAACCCAGAAGGCAGAAATCTTCATACTCATCGCCCTGATGATGGAGGCAGTATGACCTCTGAAACGTTAGTTAACATCGACCAGACTACACAGCGCAACAACCCAGAAGACAGAAATCTTCATACTCACCGCTGTGAAAACCTCAAATTATACAACGTATACTTAGTTTCCTTTGTGTTTACTTTTAGACCGACCTTCTTACTAGTATCAAATAGAGCTTCTGTGTTTTTCTTTATGGTATTTATGTTATCCTCCAGTAGATTTACATCATCAGCATAGACCAAAAGCTGATGTGTCCCATTCAATTTCAGTCCCACTTGGTTTTCATGGACTTCCCAATTGCGTATTCTAAGTCATACGATTATTTACCCTGATGCTAATTATATCTTAAGATAAGACAGGCAGTGAAGCGCAAACAGAACTTCTAAAATACATTAGGCTGTTGTCAGTCAGTTCCTTTAAGTGTTTGATAAGAAACATAAGTGTTAATTACGCGTTCTTCTACAAAAATGTCCTTAGTTCTGTAAGGATAATAAAGGACGACCGGTAAACATTACCGTAGGAGAATCGCTTTGACCATACTGAAGTTACTAAGCCACTTTTTAGGTATTAGTTCCTTCATGCAACATCCAACGGTTTTGTAGAGATGTTTCTTTGGATCCACCTTATATTTTGTATTAAATATACAGAACGTTAAAAAAGATGTATACACACAAGGTTAATATTCTGTATTATATGTATACATCTTTTTGAAATATCCTTTACATCACACAATAAGTAACTTCCTGTACCATATTTAAGTTTCTGAGTAACCAGACACTTGATCAAATACAGATGTTATAAAGCGACCAGCAACTTGTAGCTGGATTATGATATTTTAGTTGAGAACGATGAGGGCCGTGGCCAACATTACTATTCTGGTCTCTAACATGGGATATTGATTTGTCACGCGTAACGTCTGTCAAGATACGCTGTGAATTGAATGGAGAACCTCCTGACTATGACGCAGCAGTACCATAGTTTGATCTGCATAATACTGAGTTGTTCCAATATCTCGTAATATTTTTCTCATATCATCAGTTATTCATGAACGCTAATCAAACAATTCGATTAGATATTTTGGTATAATTCAAATAAGAAATTAGGACAACCTTGTAGTGCGGAGAGACACTGGATCTACCCGACTAGCCACGTAATGGATCAATACATACAGAGGCATCTCAATGGCATTCAGACTTGTCCAACACTTCCTTATTTTGTAACTTTACGGTTCGTTAGTATTACGGTAAAAGATTCATGTCAATTTGTACTCAATTAAGTTCATTTTTAATTTGGAACGAAAGACCGAGATTCGAATACGTTCAAAACAATGGGTGGAACTTCAGATTTGTCGTTATCTGTAAACAACGTAATAAAATTAAAACTGCATTATAAAAAAAGCTCGTCGTAATTTATTCCTAATTAAAGATTATAATTTGATGAATTTTGTCCTACTTATATACAATTATTTTGTGTTGGGCAAGACCGTGGTCTAGGAAAGTGGTATTCAACCTTTCTTGTCGCGTACCCCCAGATATAATTTCTCTTCAACTTTGTACCCCCAAAGTTGTTGGTGTATAATTCAAGTTATATATAGTATATAATCTACATCTAAAATAAATTAAATAAATTACATTACTGATTATTCAGTGTTTATCATAAAATAATATATATTTTTTTTAAATTTCACGTACCCCCGGTTGAATACCACTGCACTAGTCGAACTATTTATTGCCTTTCTTCACCTTAACTGAAATTCTGGGTGAATGCATGTTCGCGTATTGCGAGAGAACGGACATCCATCTGCACCAAACTTGGCATTCCTTGAGACTAGCAAGATATTTACTACAGGTAAAAGATCCGGATGTGTCCTGTGTTCGAGTCCCGGTGAGGGTAATTCCTGTCACTCGGAAACTAAGTACAATAGAATATTGGCAGCGTAATAAAGAAAAAGAGATATACAATTCTACACGTTTTCAAAACGCACAAAACGTTGCCATCGAGTGATTGATACTACGGGATCGAAATTCAGCCCGGAGATTAACTATCCTGACAGTTTTGGTGCTGTTCCCAACTTTCTCCCGACAAATACTGGGATATTAACTTAAAACAGCAGCAAACTCGCCTATTTCCACATCTCTCCCAATTTACTGCTACTCCTATTCAAATATATATAAAAATCATCGTTAAATAGACATCAGAAGATACATAATCAGTTGATATAGGTGAATTAACAGTCAGGTTTGACAAGTGAGCATAATCGTATACTTATTATGGACCCCACGGCACATCACAAAGGCCACACACTAATACACTTCCGTAAACAAATAGCGAAGGCATTTCAAGGTTATGTATGATAAGTTTTTATCCTGTGTACGAGACATCCACGCTAAGAATGTGTTCAAAGTAGTACAGACGTTTCTCCCATCACTAAAATGACAATCAGAGCGATGTTGATGAAAGAAGCAAGCGGAAACCAAAGGTAGTTCAACTTCACGGACATGCAATTTATAAAATAACGTAAAAACTCCATTTTTCAATTGAACATGAACGCATACCATCTGCGGAGGCAGCTACAGGTGGAGTATTTATATATAAAATTACAGTTTTTACAAAAATAAATTAATATAACTGCACACAGAAATTGATCAGCTAGTCAAGAAAATAAATTTTAAACGGAAAAAGTTACAAGGAAGTCTATTCAGAGATCTAGGCGTAGATGAGAAGAATAAATAATCGAAATGGAACTAAAATAATAGCAGGGAGGGTTTAGACTGGATTCATATGGCTCAGAATATGGCCCATTGGAGGGCTCTTGTGAACGCGGTAATAAACCTTAGTGTTCCATAGAAAACTGGGAATGTCTTAGCGAAATTGAGTAGCTAAACGACCATTGTCTTCTCGAAAACGTCTCTGCTCCTCAGAGTTAGATGGTCAACACGTGTTCGGATATTTACGCCAACACGTTCAGTTTACTCTTTTCCAACTGGCCTCCGTTGGAGACAAACTGTCAACATTATTTGTCCTGCTATACTGGCTTTCTGCATTGACCTCCGCTGTTCCTATTTTTTATTTGCGAAAACCACAGTGGCGGTTGCATATCATAAACACCTGTACCTGAGCCAACTACAAGCAAGACCGAGAAGATGTAAGTTAAAAAAACAAAAAGGAAATACAATGTACTTGTGGCAATGACCGTGTTGTTGCCTGCAGCAACACTCGGGAAACGAAAGGAAAATCTTGCTGGCTGTGAGGTGATGGTCAAGACGGGTCGCTTCAGTTCACAGCAGCTATTTCAAAACGGGGGTCTGGACACACCGAAGACCATGGAGAGCAGGCTGAATTATTAGACTGTAGAATCTCACTTAGAGTCCCCCGGCTCTCATTAGACAACAGGCAGGGAGGGCTCCATATCCCAGAATGGGTCACAGTGGCAAAGAGAAGAAGCCCTGTCTTTGCAGGGAGTAGAACCCTGGTTATTCAGCCCGTAGTCCATTCGCGATATTGACTTTGCTAACCGGCTTCTCGTTATCGAATAAAGAAGCGAAATTTTTCTGTAGGTATCCTTGAGCTTTCTATCGTGGTTTTATGAAACTACGTTAAAGTGTTATCACACCAAACAGTCTGCATATTTACCACACAGGCGTGTGACATTTGCATTGTCCATAAAAGCAAAGAAGACGCATAGCAGTAGGTTTGTCCTCTAGGGCAATGGTATTCAACCTGGGGTACGAGTACCCCCGGGGGTACGCGAAGACATCTTAGGGGGTACGTGAAATTTAAAAAATATATATTATTTTATGACAAACACTGAATAATCAGTATTGTAATTTATTTAATTTATTTCAGATGTAGATTATATACTATGTATAACTTGAATTATACACCAACAACTTTGGGGGTACAAAGTTGAAGAGAAATTATATCTGGGGGTACGCGAACAAGAAAGGTTGAATATCACTGGTATAGGGTGTCCTCCATTCTGTAAGCAGATAGGAAATCGCCGACAAATATGTCTCAATTTCGGTTCTTGAGCCCCTCTAAAACAGAATATTTGGAAGTGAAACTTTCTTGCTTCTGTCGGGAATGGAATTCTGTTTGTCCAAATCGTATCCAGTCCTCTACAGCGATACCTCTGCCTCCTTGAAGTCAAGATGTTTATTAACGGGATTCTTTCCCCAGCTGAACTGAACGAGTCGAACGCACATACTCGCTCTATTACTGGTTCCAAATTCGTGTACGTTGTTTCTTATGTTTAACGACTATCAGCTACAGAGGTCATGTGCCAAACAGATATGCGAGAATAATTATAATTTACACTGGAATTCTAATCCAAATGTCTTGGGTTCGATCCCCACAAGGGTGGAAGGGAGATGTCGTGGACAACTATTGTCCCAACATTCGCTAAGACAGGCCGGGAGAGAGAAAAAAACCTTCAGTCACGATATCTGTGTCCCAGAAGTTAGCGCCCGAACTTCCAAGGCCTGCTTGATAACGTCATAGTTCCAGACATGATGTATCAGTCAGTGCATATCCAAAATTATCTCTACTGATGCGCCCTTCGCTTGGCCTTGGATAACAAATAGCGAAAGTTTACTTGTCCAGCATTGACGAACAGCCACTAAGCAACCAAACAAATTCAACAGTCCCTACATACAGGAACGTAAGTGAAGAGAACACCATAAAAATTGTGTCTGACATTAATTATCATTAAATTATTTATCTGGGTCATCACGTTATATTCTCTTTTGGATAAATTCGGTTTCAACAAAGTTGTATCAGTTAAACATATCTCCTGTCACACAATTCTTAATAACGTAGCTTAAAAACCGATTGATTGAGCGAAATCTCAGGTTACTTAACGACTCTTTTTGACGCCATAACTTACAGAGTTTGGAATGGTATTGAAATTTTTTAAGAATGGTGAGCGGGTAAGGATTTAGAAGGAAGCGATCGTGATCTGTTTCAGAGCAATACACCGAAATTCTAATAGAGATAGTAAGAAAAACTATGACAGAATCTCTGTCAAGACAGTCAGCATTACGAAATTCAAGGAGACTACTTCCAGACATCACGTTGTTTGGTGCCAAATAGAAAAACGAGCTGTTGGCTTTCTTCTTTTTTTCTTTCATGGCCGTCTATAAACAGCGTGTTGAGGAAATACAGTTTGCTTAACATTCCTAAAGTTGCCTATTTACGGTCGATAATGTAGAAAAGCTGAAAAATAAATTAGAGATATTTGGGGCCATAAAAGAAGAAGAATCATTGGGGAAAGTGTTATTCAAAGTGACTTTGTCCATGAAAACCGAAGTAAAGTAACGGGTCATGGCTCAAGATCAGTGAAATAAAGCGTATGTACTCAGTTCAGAAATAAAAACTCCCGAGACACTTTTATACCACAACACACGGAAGTTGTTTCTGGAGAAGTTTTGTTTTCCTTTGCGAGGCACATTATGGCACTGCCCTTTGCGTTTTCGATACGTCAGACCTTCAAGCTCGGTCGTCAATAAGGCTAGCTCTGAGCATAATAGCAATCAGAGACCTTAGGTGTACAGCGGTTAGCATTTTAGCCTTGAGGTCGGTTCCCTTAGTTCCTCCATGAAAACGTTGGGACAAAGCTTGTAACTTTCTGAGTGAGAGAGAGAGAGAGAGAGGAAATTGGTGGGGGGAGAAGTGAGAGACACTTCGATATCTGGGGGGGAGAAAGAGCATCTTATAGCTAGAAGGTCCCCAGGCAATGCCCGCTCGTCCTTCTGTTAAGGATAAAGTAAGAGTGAAGACGTTAGTGTGATAGTTGGCATAAAAGACGGAATTTTGAAATTTTGTATCAGAAAGCTGAGGCTATTAATTTGGAACTTTAGTACATAATTTAGAAGTTCCTACTGAGAGGGGTTGGGGGTAAATTTTGAAGGCGTTAAGGGGTGGTAAATTTTGATTAATTTAAATCGGGAGGGCTACACGAGAAGCATGCAGTAGCAACTTGGAACTTGGGAACCATCTCAGCATTTGCTTGAAGACAGAGGAAAACCAAGGAAAACCTGTGCCGAGATGGCAGTAACTTTCTGAAACACAATGTTGACCTAAAAAACATTCAGTCCGAACCGCAAAGAAAACAACTCGTGCCCATTAAAACATCGATCGTCTAATGCTGCTTAGAGACATGATCGCTGTTTATTCTGACAATCATACGAAACACTTGCACACACTCTGTGGTTACTACTCCGCTCTTAAATGGTCAAATTGGGCACAACGACTTCCTTGGATATCCTAACTCGCCATTTTTGTTTTAATTCTAGACACTTCTCCAGCTGCATGGGTCAGAGAGCCTAAAGACAGGGCAGCGGTCGTGACTTATGTTAAGGTATTACAGCATTTACCCAGAGGAACTAAGGAAAACCTGGAAATGTAGGCATGGTAACATTTCTGGCATTTTATCAAGAATAGCATCAGGGACATCAGAATTTTGGGGTTAGTTATCTGTGCGTTTCTGGTGCCTGTATGGCTGGGTGACGAAGTCATCGTGGAGGCTTCCCCACGTGGGAATTCCTCAAGCGCAAATTCCGTAACTTTGGATTCCTTACCCAGTCACAGCCGCGTACAGAACCGCTTGTAGGTCCTTATGTAAAGGGCTCGTTATTGTTTTCAGACTTGAACAAAACCTTGAATGTGTATATAAATTTTATCAAAACCCTCTAGTATCATACTAAATTAAAATTCGTTCAGCGGTCATCGAGTTCTAACATTCGGACAGATTGACATGGAGAAACTGATGATCGCATTTTTGCAACTTTTTAATTTGCGAAAAGCGTGTAAAAACCTGTCTCACATGCTGATAACGTAAACCGGGAAACCCAGACAAACAGAAGTGTTTAACCACTCTACATCGACGCCTGACTGATTCCATGTAACGTATGCAACATGCATAAACTTAATCAAAGAAGATTTCAGAGTTTATTCTGTTTCGATCTCGGAAATAGTTTAGCAGAAACTCCTGCTTGTTCTGAAGTGTTCAAATTAATGCATAGAGAAGCAAGTTCCTTTCAAATTCGGATACTCACCGAGTTCAGGTGGAATTCTCATTTTGTCAAGGACGTGCGTTTCTTTGTCGTTGTACACAAGGACAGCTGATGCGTTGTTACGTAGAGCGTTCATCACTTTCACAGCAAACTCACACTGCCCCCTCTTGATGAGGGCAATCCATGGCTCAGATACCGGTAGTCTACCGTCTGGAGTACTATAGGTCATAAGGGGCAGAGTGCATGCCGTTGGTT